>KZ063531.1:26136-50742 GCA_002091835.1 Anopheles maculatus
TGCTGAGTTTAATGTCTCACTGCTAACTGGAGCTCCTAACCCTCGGGCTGTATATTCGTCTAAAGCCATAGGAGAACCACCGCTATTTTTAGCGTCGTCAGCGTACTTCGCAACTAAGGCCGCTATCGCTGCTGCACGAAAGGAAGAAGGGATCTTAGATAATTTCAACCTAATTGCCCCTGCTAGTGCAGCTCGCATTAGGATGCTCTGTAGCGATAGCATTACACGCAAGGTAAGACTGATGAAACCTACACCTACATCGCTTTTAATAAGATTCATTTAGATATTGAAAAACTTTTTCGTTGTAGTTCCCAAAGGAAGATATCACCAAATCGTGGAATGTAATGGCATAAACGGCTTCCAGCATTTTATCACCGAGAACAACACCGATGTGCTGTCTTGTCTTGATGTGTTTTTGTAGCTTTCATTTTCAGCTAGTGGTTAGTTGTAGGGTTAGTTCGGCGCTGTGGAAATATTTGTGGAGAAGCCATACAATGTTAGATATTCATTTGATCGCATGTTCCTAATGGCTATGTATCTTCTTTTTCAATAATAAAAAGGTGTCGGGAAGACTTCTCGGAATGCTCATCGAGATTAACATGGAGCTCCGTTTAAAACTAAAAACAATTATGTACAACTTCACTTAACCCCACGAAACACATACGATGCCGGCTTCTTATCGTCGAAGCATTATCGCGATAAACACGTGTCCAAACGTAAACATGCATGCAGTTTTCTTCTTTAGTTTGCTTTGCAGGACTTCTCACAATCTTATGTTTGTCGATTGGAATTAACAAAAATGTTGTCGGAGTTCGTAATTCTCTCGGAGACAGGTTATCAAGAGATAGATGTTATTCTCTCGCCGCGACGTACAAAATACGCAGCCTTTTCAGGAATGGATGCACTTCTGTTTTCTCCCTGGAAATTTTTACTCGCACTTTAGCTGGGGCAAACAGCTGAGGGCACCACGGACAGGCGATGGAAGACGCACTTAAGTCACGTTTCAGTTCGCTCTCCGTGCTCAGTTCAACTCAAACCGTTGCCTGAAGAGATAGTGTAAAAATAAAGGCAGTTCCTGCTGCTTCAACACATTTGTGCGACACGTTGTCTTGTGGGGTTGGCCTTTGTGTAAAAAAAAACAGATAATTTTAAGCGTCACCCAATAAACCTATAACGCGAATGTGTTTTGTGTAAGCTTGTGTATCGCACCCGAAATTGTGTCTTCCGTTAAGAAGCAGTAAAAATTTCATAAAATTCCGCCGTTAACAACAGCAAAAGTGGCACAACAAGAGCGATAGCTCACGCAAAACCAAGTGCAAACAACCGTGCAATAACTGTCCAGCGAATTTTCTCTTAACATCGCAAATAAGAAATTAACAATGGCCCCATCGAGTGTCCGCGGTGAACCAGATGGTCTGTTGCAGCAATTCAACAGAAATCAACCGCTAGTTTTCTTCGTCAACGGAAAGAAGGTGAGTGAATGTTCCAGAGGCTATCCCATCCAACACATTCGATGATAATGAAGACGATGATAATTTAAAACTTCTCCGTCAGAGGATGATTTTTTCCTTCCAACAACAAACCTGGCAACAAACTCGATGGCATACACTGATAACAGTTATTTGTGGTCATCGCATACAATGTTCGCACATGATGATGCTCCGGAGAGTAACGAAAGCGAGATGTGACAGGCCGCTACACCGTTGAACCGTAAACATCTCATTCCGCAAACCCCATCACCGCACCCCTTCTTGGTTCTCTCTCGTGCTATCAGCCTTGTTCGCTTCAAAACACTCTCACCAAGGTCCTCCAAGATTCAACGCCACTCTTCGCAACTGTGAAAGACTTTGATTGAACGTTTCGAAGCCCTCGTCTTCGTGTTTTATTGAGCTGATTAGCTCATCCATCAGTGCGAAGTTTACACGAGTGAACGTATCATAATAATCTTCGTTCATGTCTTTTTTACTTACAGGTTACAGATGATTGCCCAGATCCCGAGTGTACTCTGTTGATGTATTTGCGTGACAAATTACGTCTCTGTGGCACGAAGCTCGGATGTGCCGAGGGAGGATGCGGAGCCTGTACGGTGATGGTGTCGAAGGTCGATCGCAAAACGGGCCTTCTGCAACATCTGGCGATCAACGCTTGTCTTACACCGGTATGTTCCGTGCACGGAATGGCCGTAACGACGGTCGAGGGCATCGGAAGCACTCGGACACGCCTCCACCCGGTCCAGGAACGCATCGCCAAGGCACACGGCTCGCAGTGTGGCTTTTGCACTCCCGGAATCGTAATGTCGATGTACTCGTTGCTTCGTAGCTCACCCGTTCCGTCGATGAAGCAACTGGAAGTAGCCTTCCAGGGAAATTTGTGTCGCTGTACCGGATATCGACCGATCCTGGAGGGATACAAAACATTCACCAAGGAGTTCGGTACCAACTGCGCCATGGGGGATAAATGCTGTCGAAACGGGAACAGCAAAGGCTGCGGGCAGAACGGTAACGAGGAAGTAGATAACGAGCTGTTTCAACCGAGCGAATTTATCCCCTACGATCCATCCCAAGAGCCTATCTTCCCTCCGGAATTGAAGCTCTCTGACAAACTCGACTCAGAATCGCTGGTTTTCCGTACGTCTCGCACCGCATGGTACCGGCCTACGAAACTCGCTGATTTGCTGGCGCTGAAAAAAGTTCATCCGGAAACGAAAATTGTGGTTGGTAATACGGAAGTAGGAGTTGAAGTCAAGTTTAAGCACTTTGAGTATCCCGTCCTTGCCAATCCTTCCCAAATAAACGAATTGACAGTGATCGAGCGGAAAGAGCATGGAATGAAAATTGGATCTGCAGTCACGCTGATGGAAATGGAAAACGCACTGCGGAAGGAAATTGAAACCGGTCCGGAGACTGAAACACGCTTGTATAAGGCTATCGTCGACATGTTGCACTGGTTCGCAGGCAAGCAAATCCGCAATGTAGCCTCAGTGGGAGGAAACATCATGACGGGAAGTCCGATTTCCGATTTGAATCCCATCTTTACTGCGGCTGCAATTGAACTGGAGGTAGCGAGCCTGGACGGTGGGATTCGGAAAGTTTGCATGGGTGATGGATTCTTCACTGGCTATCGTAAGAACGTGATTCAACCTCAAGAAGTTCTTCTGTCTCTGTATATCCCTCGGACCACCAAAGATCAGCACTTCATTGCGCATAAGCAGGCCAAACGCCGGGATGACGATATTGCCATCGTGAATGGAGCGTTCAATGTACGTTTTCGCCCGGGCACCGATATCGTCGATCAAATGCATCTGGCATTCGGTGGAATGGCGCCGACGACGGTTTTGGCCAAGAAGACGGCCGCCGCTCTGGCCGGAGCTCGATGGGACGCACAGCTAGTGGAACGGTGCAACGACTTGTTGGTGGAAGAGTTGCCACTCAGTCCATCGGCTCCCGGTGGTATGATTGTCTATCGTCGATCGCTTACGTTAAGCCTCTTCTTTAAAGCATATCTATCGATCGCTCAATCGCTCGATAAACAACAACTCCCACACAGGAAACCTATCGGAGATCGTGAGAAAAGTGGTGCGAACACATTCCATACATTACTGCCGAAGAGCACCCAATTATTTGAAAAGGTTTCTGGCGATCAACCGATAACTGACCCAATCCGTCGGCCGCAGGTGCATGCTTCGGCGTACAAGCAAGTCACTGGAGAAGCTGTCTATTGTGACGACATTCCAAAGTTTGCTAACGAATTGTACTTGGCATTCGTATACAGCACGAAAGCGCACGCCAAAATTCTATCAATCGACCCATCGGAAGCACTGACCCTGGAAGGTGTTCATCGATTCTTCAGTGCAGAAGATTTGAACGAAGAGCAGAACAAAGCTGGTCCTGTATTTCATGATGAATTTGTATTCGTGAAAGATGTTGTAACTACCCAGGGCCAGATAATCGGCGCTATCGTGGCCGATAATCAAACAATTGCGCAACGCGCTGCTCGCAAAGTGAAGGTGGCGTATGAAGAATTGCAACCGATAATCGTATCATTGGAAGATGCAATCAGACAAGAATCATTCTATCCCGGATTTCCAAGAGTCATCGTAAAGGGAGATGTAGAAAAGGCGTTTTCTGAAGCAGATTTTATAGTCGAAGGTGACTGTCGTATGGGTGGCCAGGAACACTTCTACCTTGAAACGCAAGCGTGTCTTGCTGTACCTAAGGATTCAGATGAGATCGAGGTCATCAGCAGTACCCAGCATCCTACCGAAATTCAACATCATGTGGCAAAAGCGCTAGGAATTCCTGCCTCAAAAGTAGTCTCTCGTGTTAAACGACTCGGCGGTGGTTTTGGCGGCAAGGAATCGCGTGCCGCTATCGTTGCCATACCGGTCGCGCTGGCAGCCCATCGCCTGGGAAGGCCCGTGCGTTGCATGCTGGACAGAGACGAAGATATGGCAGTGTCTGGCACACGACATCCTTTCTATTTTCATTACAAAGTTGGAGTCAGTAAAGAAGGACAACTGATCGCCGGAGATTTTCGTTCATACAACAACGGTGGTCATTCGATGGATTTGTCCTTCGCCGTTCTGGAACGTTCAATGTTCCATATTCAGAACGCCTATCGTATCCCTCATCTACGCGTCCGGGGGTGGGTATGCCGTACGAATCTTCCTTCAAACACTGCATTCCGTGGATTCGGTGGCCCTCAGGGCATGATGGCAGCAGAATCAATGATGCGTCATGTTGCGCGCGTTCTTAAGCGAGATTACATCGAGTTGGTCGAACTGAACATGTATCGAGAAGGTGACACAACACATTACAACCAACAAATCGAAGGGTGTAACGTTGGTAAGTGCTGGAGCGAAGTCATTCAAACGTCTGACTTTGCCAAACGCCGTGAAGCAGTGGAAGAGTTCAATCAGGAGCACCGTTGGCGTAAGCGCGGGATTCATGTCGTTCCGACAATGTTTGGCATCGCCTTCACAGTGCTGCATCTCAACCAAAGCGGTGCGCTAATTCATGTTTATCAAGATGGTACAGTGCTGCTCACCCACGGAGGAACCGAGATGGGTCAAGGATTGCACACGAAAATGATTCAAGTCGCCGCAACGGCTCTGGGAATTCCTTTCGATCGTATCCATATATCTGAAACGTCTACTGATAAGGTTCCCAACACGTCGGCGACAGCAGCCAGCGCTGGTTCGGATCTAAATGGCACAGCGGTGCTGAATGCGTGCAAAACCATTAGCGAACGATTGGAACCGTTTCGTAAAGAATATCCCGACAAGGACTGGAATTTCTGGGTCAGTAAAGCTTATTTCAGTCGTGTTTCGCTGTCAGCTACCGGGTTCTATGCTACACCTGATCTAGGCTATGATTTTGGCACTAACTCGGGCAAAGCATTCAATTACTACACGTACGGTGCTGCTTGCTCTGAGGTGGAAATCGATTGTTTGACTGGCGATCATCAAGTCATTCGGACCGATATTGTTATGGACTTGGGATCTAGCATCAATCCAGCCATCGACATCGGACAGATCGAAGGCGGATTTATGCAGGGTTACGGTTTGTTTACCCTGGAGGAAATGGTATATTCGCCACAGGGACAGGTTTATTCACGAGGACCTGGCATGTACAAATTGCCCGGTTTCGCCGACATACCTGGAGAGTTTAATGTGTCACTTTTAACTGGGGCTCCGAATCCTCGCGCAGTGTACTCATCAAAGGCGGTTGGTGAACCACCGCTTTTCTTAGCCTCGTCTGTTTTCTTCGCAATTCGAGATGCAATAGCTGCTGCACGACAGGAGGAAAATCTGAATGAAGATTTTTCTCTAGTTTCACCGGCAACATCCTCACGAATTCGTACCGCGTGTCAGGATAAGTTTGTTGAACGATTCACTAAACAACAAAGTAATGGCCGTGAAAACTTCGTTCCCTGGAACGTAATGCCTTAAGCGATATGTAATCTAATCTGAATGTTTTACGTGACCTAGTTATTGAAATTTTCTGCATGTTGTTTGTTAAATATATTTTGGCGAATGTTTAATTTGGAAGTTAAAACAGTTTGTATACCCGGGCCATTATACCTTTAATGCTTGCCAGTCCTGAACCAACCGCCAATTTTGGACATTCTTGTTTTTTTCTTTGTCATCAACTCGTTTTCGGAAGATTGAAGCGATGGATTTTCTTAATAACATAATTTTGAACAAAAAAAGACCAACACCAAACAACTCGTTAATTCCGAAAGATAGATGAAATTCAAATAAAGCTAAAAAAACTACACTTACCAGTGTCGTTTCTTTCCTGTGTGACGCCATCCATTTCCATCGATTGTATTTTCGAAACGTAGTAGAGCGAAGTCACTATATTCATTGGGGTTTCAGGAGCACTGTTCGCACGACATAGACTGTGATCTCCATCACCACCGGTTGAGGTGCCAGGCTGTTCCACCACTCTTAAACTATTGTTTGCTGTATCACTTAAAATGCACTGATCGTTGTTATGGAAATTCGTATCCGAATCCTGACATGTTCCGGCGCTCGGCTGGAAACAAGTGGCACGAGCGGTGTTGCTTTTTCGTCTGCGAAAAGTGTTGCTTAGGATTCTCTTCGACACCTCGTAAGAGCGAGAGTAAAACGAAAACTCTCCTTCATGCTTCATCTTCAGGAACAAATCATCCGCGTTCTGTAGTCGCTGCACAGCGTCCATCAACTTGTCGCAGGTAGATCTGTTGAGAAAAAGAATGGAAATGACGTCATTAGTTTCGCAAACTCATTTTACAGCTCCTCCACAAACGTACTTTAAATTATCGACCTCTCTTTTCAAGAGATCAATCACTTCACGATTATGATTGCTCTCCCTTTGGCGGGTTAGCTCTATGCACGTAATCTGCTCCCTTAAGTCATCCAACTGTTGCTCCATGTCCATTTTTTTCTCCTGCAAACGTTCAGCTCGATAGGTTTTGATGGGATCTTGATGTTTCGCCAGAACTTTAGGTGGAGGAAGCGGTGGTTTTCTTCGCAGCTTTTCTCTATCCACTTGCGATTGTGCGGCTTTCAGCCGTCCTGCCGGTTGACACATCAAGGGAATCATGCTGCAGCGTCGATCAATCGGTTGTTTTTCTTTCACTTCGGAACTATCGTCTTCTACCATTTCGGACCCATTGGTGAATTGTTCTAATTTTATCGGAACCAACATTGCCATTTTATCGCCCATTCGAGCCGCGTTGTGGCCCGTCCTATCCTGCCGATCGCTTGACAAATTTTCGGCACTACTCCAACGATTTAACGATTCCTTCAGGTTATGAATGCGTTCGTTGCTGTCGTCCTTGGTAGCTTCGAGACCAATGAACGTATTGTTACGCGTAAGCTTTCTTGCTTCCCGGATAAATTGACCCATTTCTGGTGACGTTTTGGCGTCGTACGGGGAGGAGGACACTCGAAGCACGTCCCCAACTGATGCGTTTTTGGTTGGCTGCATTTTCAACTTTCCGGTAACACAGCGCGACTAAATGAACGAACCGAGCATTATGAACGAGCATTCGAATCTATCCGCAAAGGCTACTTCGATTCATAATGGAACTGCATCGCGGTTTGCTGAATGGCGACTACATTTTGAGCATCCTTCGTTCGATTTGCGCGAACGTCAACCAAAACTTAACGAAACATCGGAAGGCGGCAAAGACATTTCGTTAAGATGAGCTCAGTTTAGGCTGAGTGTCATGTACACTCAACAGGAATGAGATCTGTCCGATTGTTCGCTATAGCCACACGAAGAAGATGTTCTTTCAGCTCGAATTATGCAAGATGGAAGAGGAATAAGTTTTTTTTTTAATTTATATTTATTTTTCCAACTCCTTTCATTCAATCGTTACCTAGAGTTTCCCTGCATCCACAAGCAAACGTAGTCGTAATGGTTCCCCCCATTGTCCTGTTCGATGGAGAGCACTATTCCTGATAAATTTTCACACTGAGGACAAACGTTTAAAAGAGCTTCTCTCAACATTCGCTATCCGGTATCGGTTAATGTTACCTAGCGTACACAAGTTGTTTTATGGTTTTGCATTCCAGCGGTCATCTATATCTGTGGTTTTCCGGTAGTTCTATATTTTCCTGAACTTTTCCTCGTTCCTAGCGAATCCTGTGAGCCGGAACTGAAACCTCCTATGCATAACGCAACAAGTTTTAACAACGAGTAAATACCACCCCCACGGAGCACATATTCCGTTGACAGAGACGGGAAAAGATCATAGTATTAAATTGATCACATCGAAAAGTGAGTGTAGATGAGTGTCAGGTTTGTCGACCATTCCATTAATATGCAAAGAGAACAAAAATATAAGGAATAGTAATCAATAGTTGTGTGCGACAGAAAGTACATACATAAAAAAACGCGACTTATTATAATAATGTCATCTCTAAGTATAGCAAAGCTTCATCGAAAGCAATAGAATTTTAGTAATAAAAGATGATTTGCGGAGATAATGTTGGACAAGCTTGTTATGAATGAAATGATGCATCAACAATAATGTACTGAGTACCAATTAGGATTGCAAAGAATTTGGAAGCATTCCTGTGATCCCTTGTGGAGGATGTACTGTTTATTGCCATGATAATGATGTTAGTGAAATGAAGAGAATTTTTTACTAACGTAATGGAAAAAACGCAAAACTTAACAATGAATATGTTGGCAGTGTTTAGGATGAAAAAAGGATATGGAAAAAAGGTAAAAGAGCGTTTTTGCAATACATGAACAGACTGACGAAAGCTAGGTAGGTTGTGTTAACTTGTGGCAGTATGCGTCTAGCTACATTCAGTTGTGATTTATTAGTGCTGGATGATATGATTGATAGGGACTGCGAGATTGCCTTTCATATTTTTTTTTGGTTATTATGCATAATACGTTTGACAGCTGAACTTCAAAAGCAGCGTTAATGTAACACGTCGCTTCCGCGTTTCGACGAACCTGTTACATCAAATAGGGACAAGTATTACAAGGAAATGATCTCTTCTTGCTTGCCTGCACACCACATCTATACTACCAACCATCGAACTCATCATCCGAATAATGGTTATTATTGGTACCTGCGTATTTTTTGTTCCTCGGATCCTGAATCGGTGGTGACGTGCGCATGCCTGTTGGAGTGTAACCTCTCGAGTAGCCTCCGCTGCCGCTACCGCGTCCATCCCGGTGTGCCCGTTCACGATCACTGCCTCGATCTCGATCTCGATCCCGATCCCGTTCTCGTTCACGATCCCGTTCTCGCTCACGATCTCGCTCTCGATCGTACTTCGGGTGGCGTGAGTGGTGTGGCGGTGAAGGCGGTGGACTAAAATCGTTTTCAGTTTCGTACGTCGACATAACGGAATAGTCGTACCGGCTGTCTGGCGAGTAGCGTCCCCGATCAGGACTGTATCGATCCCGTGCATCGATGATGTTGTTGGGAGAGTATCGATTGTTCGGTGGAGGTGGTGACATCAGTCGCCCCAGCGGCGGAGGCCTCATCTCACCGGGACCGTGCGGTGGCGGCATGAAAGGTGGCATAAATGGAGGCGGCGGACCAGGTATAAATGGCGGCAAAAATGGTGGTGGTGGAAGCACTCCCAGCAGTGCTGGTGGAGCATTCGGTGACTCGACACGAATAGGCGAAGGCGCAGTTAGGCCGAGATCGGTTTGCGTAATGGAAGCATTCGGTAAATTTACCATTCCATCTGAAAAACAAAAGAGAAAGGAGGTCATTACTGGCATTTCAGGAAGGTACTGTACATTTCATCACCGTTGCATTACTTACCACTGGAAGCAGAAATATCACCAAGTGCCGTAAGTTTCCGTCGAAGCGCACTGGACTCGCTACGGGCTTCTTCAAGCCGTCGTTCTGCCTGCCGGGCCGTTAGCCACGCGTCGTGTGAACGAGTTTCAAGTGTAGTGTATTGTGCTTTGTGTGCCGTTGCTTGAGCTTCGATTTCCGCCCGGAGCTTATCATTTTGCGACCTAAAATGAAGAACAAATTCACACTTAACCGATGCTTAAAACATGCACAAAACCAGAAATCGACTTACTTTAGTTGTTGTATTTCATCTTGCATGTGGCGTATCTTTTCTACCGTGGTTGTCGTTTCGCCTTGTTGCTGCATCCACATCGCTTCTTTCACGCTTAGCTCTCTAAAAAGCAATGGTATATTAATGCCTCTCTAACCGTTTTCTGACACATTTTCCCGACTTACTTTTGCAATTGCGTTTCTTTGTCTTTGAAGTACGAGGACAACACTTCTAATCTTGTTTCCGCTTCCAGCTTATCCTTTTCCGCTTTGCCAAACTCTCGTTTAAGTGTAGAAATTTCCTCGTTTACCATCTTCATGTGGTCTTCTACTAGCTGGCGTGCAATCTACAATTATTTAAAAAAAAACACATTAGCATAAACATCATGTGCGCTCGGAGCCACGGCGCATTGCATTACTCACAATTTCACCCTGTAACTTATCCTGCACATTCGCCTTTTCCTTTGTTAGCAGTGCTATTTGAGCCTTCAGTTCAATCGAATCGATCAATCCTTTGCCGGCATGTCCACCGCCTTCCGATTTTACCTCCCTTAAACACTCTTCTAGCGCATCGCATTTGGCTTCCGTTGCGGCGAGCGCTTTTCGGCTTTCGTCTGCCTTGCTCTGGGCGATCTTTAAATCTTTCGTTAAATGATCAATTTCGGCACCTAGCTCCTTCCGCAAACTGTCCACCACTGTCTTCTGTTCGTATTGTAAGCTTGCCACCTGCTCCTCGAGCTGTTTGCGATGAGCGGTCAGGTCCGAGCGTGCCTTTTCTAGCTCATCCAAACGGTCCTTGAATGTACCCGTTTGATTAGCGATTGTAATCTGTAGTTCGCTGTTTTCCCGACTTTTCTCCGCCAGGGATGCATTCATCGAGAGAATAGTTTGCTGCTGCTCGTTTAACTGACGCTGCAGCTCTTCTACGCTCAGCGCAATCGAATCGCTACCGTTTTGGTTCAACAGTTCCGCTACCATCTTGTTCAGCTCCAGCCCAGCTTCGGCCGCATTTTCCAGCTCCTTCTCTAGTCCCGCTATTTGATCCTGCAGCTCCAGTTTCGCCTGCTCGGAAGCTTCAAGTTCCGCCTTCAATGCGATCACCATGTCATTCGAACCAAAGGAATTGTTTTCAATGCTCGTTAACTTGTGCTTCGTTTCCTGCAGCTCACTTTTCAACAGTCCGCTCTCTTTGTACGATGTCATCAGATCACGCTCGATCATGTTGAGCTTGTAGATGAGAGGTTTCTCGCGTCGATTCTTATTGATCAGAAAGTGGCCAAGCGAAAACACCAGTAGAGTGAAGGATGTGATCGCTAGCATAAGGATAAGATCGCTAAGCTTGATCGCTTCCTGCATAAACACTTCCAGGTAATCTCCAACGGGAATCCGCTGCTTTTCAACATCAACAGCATCATCCCCTTCGTGTGTCACGGTGTCATATTGAGACTGTCCCAGTTCTCCTTCGCTATTGCGCACATCTGCGTCCATCGGTGTATAACCTGGCTCACCGTTCGAGTGCTTCACAGATGGTGGTAAGTGTGGTGGTGCTGGTGGAGGACAACCTATAGCTGTACTGTCACAATATCCGTTTCCTGCAGATAGTGAAAAAGAACATAGATTAAATGAAATAATTCTAAAGTAGCAAGCAGGCCAACAATATAATATGACTTCACGGCAATGAAGAAAATGACACAAATGAAACTTATGACTGGCATTAAGCCGAATGTTCTAAAAATAATCACGTACACACACAGCTAATAAAAAAAAAACAGCCAGTGTCATATCCCATATTAAATAATAACAACGATTGAAATCATTCCTCTTTTGCATGGTTTACCTTTGACGCAATATTTTCTACTACATTAACGACTCGGCTAGTATATAACGTAGGATCGATTCCGCAGCTGAAACCTCTTACCTTCATTGCCATTACCAGCCAATTCTTGCGGAGATCCAACAACTTGAGGGCTGTGCAAATGATTATTTTCGAAACGCTCGGCATTTATTCCAACATTATCAGCATCTCCGTCCTGAGGAGCCATGTCAACTTGTGCGGGAAAATGTAAATGTGTGTCACCACCAACCGTTTGAATGTTCATATCGGCCGGTCGCACTTCGGATACTGTTTGTTCCGTATGCACCTGCTCCCGTTGACCGGGTCTATGATCATGGTTATGATCGTGATGATGATGTGGATGATGATGATGGTGATGGTGATGGTGGTGGTTATGATGACTATGAGCCAATAAATTACCCAAACCACCGGCAAGGATGCGATTGGGATGCGTTGGTTGACTATCTTTGTCTTCTACTTCGGTAACAGGGGCCGGTTCTGCTGCAACAGGCACACCATCAGCCGTAACTACTTCAGGGGACAATATTGCCACAGGTACTTCAGTTTCAGTCATTTCAACAATGCTCAATGGTGTCGTAACTTCATCCATCACCACTGCAGACTCCGTTGTAGGATATTCTTGCACTTCTGGCATTACTGTCGATTGCTGTGAGAGTTTATCACTTGATAAAACAGTTTCCGAAGCTGCTGGATGTGGTGGAAGTTCAGTTAATGGGTCGGCCGGATATTCGTGCTCTAATTTCGTTGAAGGCTCAACCACATTTGCACCATTGGTGTTGCTTTCCGCTTCTGTAGATTTATCGTCACTATGCGTTATTTGTTCTGTTGTAGGTTGAAGACTATTAACTACGACATTATCAACAGAATTGTCGGGACTCAAGAATCGTTCCTGATCCTTTACAGGTATAGCTGATTGAATAGTTTCGGGTGGGTCGGCCGGATTTTCTTGCTCTATTTTCGTTGAAAGCTCAGCTATATTTGCACCAACATTATTAACTCCTGCTTCTGTAGATTTATCTTCACTACGTAATACTTGGTCTATTGTAGATTGAGGACTATCGACTACTGCATTATCAACAGAACTGTCGAGACCCAAGGGTTGTTCCTTATCCTTTGCCAAGAGATCTTCAGTTTGACCACTCAAGGGTATCGAATCGGTCGTTTTCTCCGAACTAGCAGGTATATCAGATTGAATCTTCTCTGCTACAGGTTGAGCACCGTCGTTTTCATCATTCGGTAGCACCTTTTCCGTAGTAGCTTCGGGTTGCGATTTTACATCATCACCAATAGCAGATTCAGCTCCAACATCCTCCTCTTTCATCACTTCATCATTTGAGTCCGCTGTTTCATCTTCGACTTCTTCACTAGCATCTTCGTCTTCCTCCTCCTCTTCCTCATCACCTTCTTCGGTATCATCAGCTTCGGCCAGTTCTTCGGAATCATTGTCAATTATTTCAGCCGGCTCATTTTTCACGGTTCCTGCATCATGTTGTAGATTGCTTTCCACTGTCTGTGTACTCGGAATCACTTCCAACGTAGGAGTAGATTTTACTCTAGACGCTCCATCGACGACAGCAGATTCAGCAGATGAGGAATCCGAAAGAACATCATTCGATAAGACGGTGCCCTCAACAACAGTCGTTTGTACAACATTGTCTTGCAAGATAACAGGTTGCGTTGGTTTGATATCTATCGACGCTGGTGGGGCAGGCACGTCGTCGCTAATTGTAATTAAGTTATTCGATTTTATCAGGATGTTAAACTCTCGAATGAACGTCTTTGATGCTAGGCCCGTCTTGCCTGTGGCCTTTCGTACCAGATACTCCTGCTCTTTTCCAACATTTTTTGCCAATATTTCAATAGGCTCATTCTGGTCCAGATTTACTTTCTGTGCTCCGCCACCACGAAATCGGAGGACAGCTTTCCCTCTTGCTATTACGCCTGCAAGAGAAAGAGTTGCAAATGTATTACAAAAGTAAACATATACACAAACACGACCTGTTTACAAGTATGTACGGAACGTTAACAGAACGAAGAATCTGCATACGTACGACAGTCCACCCATTCGCATTAACACATTTTTTCTTTCGTTTTCGGGCCATTACTTGAAGCATTTCGTGAGGAATATCGGCCGAACAGGAGTTTGACCCGTAAGAGACCGTCTGTTTCGCATGCAATTGGCCAACGAGAGTTGAACGGAGCATTGGAATCTGAACGTGTTTGGCTCCATCGTTCCTCAACTTACTTTCGCACTTTGGATCCCCGCATTCTCTGCCGGACGTTTCGAGAACTGATAATACTAAAACTAAACACAATGTATGTACAAAACAATTAACAACGGATCTTTTCATGGTTTTCCTGTAAGCCACATCACTTCTTGCACAGCAGGACTATTTTTTCTTTTCGCGTGCGATTCCTGTTGTCAAATTCGGCTTTTTGACATTCGATTACGTGGACCAAGCAGGTTATACCGTACGGTTCGCCACTCACAAAATAGAATACCTTTTCCCAGGACCATCAAAATGCTAACATGAAGCACTGTCTACACGGCATTCTAGCTGCTGGGCAAAAATACAGCTGACGGCCAGAATTTGAAATTATCGTCACATTATTAGTCATGCACATGTTTTCTATATTTCATGTACCTCTGCAGATATTGATAATAGCGGAAAATTCAAACCACGAATTGTATTACAGAATTGCAACAGATTTGCTCAAAACCATCCAGTAATGTTGAGCTTAGAAGTGTTTTAATCATTTATATTTTACCTCATATCTAGGATTAATAGAAACTTGATTGAACTTAACATATCAAGTTTTGTTTCCTTTCCGTTTTTTGTTATTAAAGCGATGTTATAGTATGCATTACAACGATCGTTTGCAAAGCTGCTAAAGTTCACTGCGTCAAACCGTTATGGTCTTTAAGGTCTGTGCACGTTTTCGGTGCAGAAAATAACACATCGAAACAAACACGAGGGTGCTATCTAACAAAAAAGCTCAGCATCTCAAGACAGTGAAAGTGTGATCGACGTGAGAATGGAAAAACGACATTGCGAGAGAAGAAAATCAACGCTGGACCACTTTGTCGCTTTGTGCTAAAGATCGACGGACCTACAACCGTCTCTCTTCCACCGGTTAATCGCTCACTTCGTTTGAGCCAAAGGCACAAACCACCGTCGAGCGTTGCAAGTGAGAGTGCGAAGAAACCGCGAAACAGTTCGTCGGCAAGTGTTGATCGTGGTGGATGCGTAAGATAGCGCGGTCGCGATTTAAACGCTGATCTCACACAGTTGCCATCGGTACCCGTTCGTCGATAGGCCGCTGCTTATACCCTCATTCTACTGTGCTGTAAATGTAAGTGCATTGTGTAATAGTGAACAATTAGTGGTTTTTATCTTATCGATCGATAACAAACGGTGTCTTGTACGGATGCCCCTAATGAGAAATTGTGCCGCAAATGTTGAACCTCAAGTTTTGAAAAAGATTTGCTTTCTTTTTACTGCATGGCAATACACGCGTGTCTTTCTATTCGTCGGTTCAAATTATGTAAACGTATTAAGAGTCGCGGGCGTTTGTCTTTTTCTGTTTTGTGTCTTGTCGCTTTTTTATATTATTTCGGTCGTTAACGTTGTGTTGCCTTTCGGACAAGTATTTATTTTTGGCGGCGCGATGTAACTATAGAAGGCCAACGTGAAATTGGACCAAACATCATCTTACACAGCTGAACGTTTCCGCGGAAAATATTTTCGGCAAATCGTGTAGCACCAAAAGCGTTGAAGCGTTTGAATGTCAATGGCAACGATTGTCCCGTTTGTAACGGCGAATTATTAGGGCAACGAACTGATGCTGTTTTTAGCGGAAACATAATTAAAAATAAACGTGAATTGGTTCAAATTTGCCCAAAACGGTGCTCTATTTATCAGCGTGGTTGGTTTTGATGCAACCGGCATGAGGAAATGCTGTTTTCACTTGTGATTACGATTTTGCTACGTTTGCCTTTACACCATACACCATATGCCATAGACCGCAAGTGTTTTGCGCAAAACAAAACACGCCGACTTCTTACACGTTTCTGTGTTATGTGCAAATATGCCTTCCGTTCAGAGAACAGCTGAGCGTCATGGTAGTGGTTGTGAGGCATTAGTTCGTGTGGCAACATAAAACAAAGCAATAGAAGCCACCATCGGGGCAAAACATTGACCACAGTTGGAAAGGGGGTGGATCATAGGTCTACCATACCATACTCGGATCCGATACACTTGTGCATCATCATAGTGCAAAAATACCCGAATGCATCGGAATTAAGTCGTCCTTCAAATGGAGCGCAAGCCTGGGAATTGTTTAGACCAGCGGCAAACCTTTCGTGCACGAGGATCGCCGGGGCAACATGGATGTTGAACATTTACGATCTAATCGATCACCCCTTCACGGTCATGCAATATGTCGTACACCGTCACATACACGACTGCATCGCTTCAGGTGTTTGGTGCGAGGCAGGTTCTTAGTTTCAGTTTAGTAAACGATCTAATACGTCGGAAGCAATAGCTACGCTGAACGTAACACCGTTGCCAGCGCACGTGGCTGGGGTAACTTCCGCGCGAGAATGTAGAAAGCGTGATATTTATACACTGGAGAAACATGTAACAATCTTCTTCCAATTCTGGCTAAGCGGATTGTTCGATTGTTGAACATGGCTGCTGTATCAGCCGATCGTTCGAGGATCAAACATACGCGTCAAATTTCTTCATCTTGACCGACTCGTTTTTGTGATATTTTCTTCATCGGTGCTCTGGGCGGTCCTTATTGGTTGGGTTGCAGATATTTAATTGATTGAGCTTTGATTAATTGTTCATTTGTTGTAAATTAATGCAATCCACCGATAGTATGATCGTCTGAGGATCAATATTCCGCGTCATATCTCTTCATCTTACGGGATTTTTCTTAAAACAATCTTCTTCCGGTTCTGTTCATGTAAACCCGGTAAGTGAAACTGCTGCATCAGATGATCGTGTCTTAGTTACAAACGATACACAAAGCCCTTTCAACCGACCAAAAAACAAGCTTACGCTCCGTGTTTCTTGATCTTACCCAATATGTTTTAGGACTTAACCTTCAGCGCTCGTCTGTACGACTGTCCTATTCAGCACTGGTTAGCAACTGTTACAAAACAACGCAAAGAATAACTGATCATCAATTAATCTTTCCCGTTCTACCTGATTGAACGTCAAAAATCTGAGCCATGATCTTACTCAACACATTCTAACGTTAACCAGTCTTTGGCAATGCTTAAGTTGGCGTGAAGTTAAATAGGTACACTGAGGTAGATGTATTTTTCTAGACTGTTCGAGCTTTCGTTATTTCGCTTATTTCGTGTATTCCAAAACCGGTTGAAATGAAAATAAAGCTGACAAAGCTCTTCCCTGCATAGGCCAACGTATTGAAAATGGTTTTGATTAGCTAAACGGGTTTAACATGCAAATGCGCCTGTCTCTGCCGATTTTCGGGACTGCTTTGCTCTTTTTTTGCTCACATAATAAACGGATGGCTTATCTTTGAATTAATGATGATGGAGTTCTGACCAAAAAAATTACTTCACGGATCGCTAAATATTAATCAAGCCATGGTACCAACGCAAATCAAAACACACTGATTCCTGTTCTTCTTGTGCTTTCAGGTCCCAAGACGTTTAATCACTAGCGTCAACTCAGCAAACGGCATCATCATGCTGCGAACCGTGATATTAGTGGCGATCCTTGCTTTGTCGCAGGGTGCTCACGCATACCGAGTGCTCGGACTGTTCCCTCATCCCGGCCAGAGTCATTTCCATTTCTTTCAGCCTGTTCTGAAAGGTCTGGCAGAAGCCGGCCATGAGGTGACGGTCGTTAGTCACTTTCCGGAAAAGAATCCACCCCCGAACTACCGCGACATGCCGCTCGAAGGCATGACATCGCTGTCGGATTCGGTCAGCTTTGAGGTAGGTCATAGCATCGGAACAGTATTGACGGAAGAAGTACGAATTGTTGCCAGGAGAAATCTTGCACAGCGATACAACCCAATCTGTAAGCCCACAGTGATAAATGGCTCTCTAGCCAGCCAGCAAGCAAGCTTAAAACGATCCTTCGTTTGGTGCTCGGCTTGAAGCTGTCCTATGTTGTTTGTTTGTTGAGATAGGTCGCTGCGCTGAGTGCGCACGTGCAGGCTGCTTTATGTTTGCCGGTTTATGTTTAATTTTCTAAGCACGATAATCGATGCTTTGGTAAATGCTTAGTGTGTTTTGAAGGGTGATTGATTGAACAGTGATTGCATTAGCTTCTGTCGAGAAACGAAGAACTTCAAAGCAAAATGATGCAGATAGTTGTTGTACAAATTGCGAAATTATTTGAAAAGCTGCATTAAATTAAATAATTGTACACACTTTACAATCGAAATGTATGCCGATCGCGTTATGCTCAGGAAGGAGTGTTTAAAAATCCCCTTGCTTGCAATAGATCAGCAGCTGCACCCAATCGTCTGACGATCATCACGACATGCTTGTACTGATTTTATGCACATTACTCTGCTGTTGCAGCTTTACTAAATGCTAAATTCATAGTGCGACGTTTTGACTTTGTGAAGTGTTATTAACACATCTTGGTTCAAAGGTGATTTATTTTATTGATGAAATGCTTCGATCAAGGCAATATCGTTGAAATTTTCCGCTGTACGAAAGCAGTACTGCGATGCGCAACTCGTTCGGTGCAATAAAAGCTAATGATCGTGGAAACGATCGCTTAGAAACAATGTGCACAGTTAATTCTTCAACACTAAAATTAATAGCTCGCTAGAGTCACTGCACGATTCTGCAAAGTCACGTCCGTCGGTCAGGCACGCGACACAGTGTACACTGTACGATCGTCATTCTCATCCCATATCTTCCTCCCAACAGCTGTTTGAGTACCGGCCAGGTTTCGGACATTTCATGGAGTTTTTCATGCTGTACACCTGGGGAAAGGAAGCGTGCGCCAATGCACTCAATTCGACCGCCATCCGGACAGTGCTGGAATCGAAGGTCCAGTACGACCTGATCCTGGTGGAGCAGTTCAACAGTGATTGCATGCTCGGCGTAGCTCACCAGCTGAACGCACCTTTTATTGGTTTGAGCAGCTGTCCGCTGATGCCCTGGCACTACGATCGTGTCGGCAACCCGACCTTACCCGCTTACGTTCCGGCACTGTTCATGGGTTATACCGAGCGGATGGACTTTTCGCAACGGTTGGCCAATTGGATTACGGTCCAATCCTTCAAGACGCTCTACAGTTGGTTCAACGATGCCGCTGCCAACAAGTTGCTTCGCGAACGGTTTGGCGAGGGTGTAATACCGGACGTGCGCGAATTGCAACAGCGGACCGCGATGATGTTCGTCAATCAGCACTACTCACTGAGTGGTGCGAAACCGCTCAGTCCGGCTGTGCTGGAGATTGGTGGAATCCACATTCGTGATTTTAAACCATTGGATGCCGATCTACAGCAACTGCTCGATACGGCCGATCATGGTGTGATCTACATTAGCTGGGGATCGATGATTCGGGCCGAAACTCTGCCAGCTGAGAAGCGAGATGCTATCCTGAAGGCGCTGGGACGATTCAAGCAACGCGTCATCTGGAAGTGGGAAAACGAAACACTCCCGAACCAACCACCGAACGTTCATATCCGGAAATGGCTTCCTCAGCGAGAGATTCTCTGTAAGTATACATACATTTGTTGTCTGTGTTCTTCCTTCGGTAGAATAGAACATAACGAATTATTCAAGCTCACTAGGAAGTAGTATAATTTTGACCAAAACCACAACAACACGCATACATTTGTCCACCATAGCGGAACGAACATTGTAAAGTCCACCTTTTGTGCACGTGGAGTTTATTTTGGGAAAAAGAAATAATACAGGTTACGCTAGAAGGTCCACACAAAATAAACAACACGCATTTGCCATCTGAGCGTGCTCACGTCTTTACTGAAGACTAACTCAAAACAGGTCGTTTATGTAATTAGACCTTTTAACTGCTTGGATTAGCGTTTCCAGATGCGTTTAGGTTCGCCTAAAGTCCAGAATTTATAAAAGTCATCAAAGTACCTTCTTGCTTCCTCAGTGCTAAATCACTGCTTCAGCCAGTGTGCATGACTCAACGAAGCTAAGCACGCGCCCGGCGCATGGCAGCGTGTGCAAAGGCCAGACTTCCTGGCTTTGGCTGGTCAAGTTTTGTTTCTTTCTTTTTATTAACCAATAACATTAGCTAACTGTTTCCAGCATGCAGGTGCACTACCACCCCAGAAAGACTAGCTAAAACAAACTATTAAAAACAGCCACGCGCCACTGTTGCAAATCGTTCACGGTGCAATTTTTTGCTCATTTAG
Source organism: Anopheles maculatus (assembly GCA_002091835.1). NCBI lineage: Eukaryota > Metazoa > Arthropoda > Insecta > Diptera > Culicidae > Anopheles > Anopheles maculatus. Next base: position 46,415 of record KZ063531.1, read on the forward strand.
TGGTGCTACTCTACTCGCTTGGCCACAATGCCGGGAGCTGCAGCATGTATGTGGCCGGCAATTTCTTCCCTGGCCCATCAATCATTTCGGCAACGAGCTCCGTGTTAATTGGAGTCGGAATTGGAACAGTGGTGTGTAGGGTAAGAAGGTACGAATACATGGAACCCGTCGACCTTCGTTCGATTGAAGGCATTCCCTTACTTTACTACCGTATCAATTGGGCGATTGAAGTTGATTGTTTATCCAAAAGCAGAGCTTCAGAACTGTGTTTGTTGAACGTGGGATAAGTTATGGTTTGTTTTGGGTGCTCGAGGGACGATTGTTGTTTTCGGCAGGTATGGAAGTGATACCTTGTTGCTTGGATTTTTATTTGTAACCTGATACCATTAGGTCCTAACTTATCTGTTCGCTCTAGGATAGGAAACCGGAGTATTATGTTAACATCGGTTGATGTCTTTAGGCAATGGTACTTCTAGTTTCGAGAGGGAACTGAGATGAAATGTTTTCGCAATTCTATACACACACATCGGTATCTAAAGCTGTGGATCTTTTATAAAGTTATTTTTCAGACAAATGATCAACTGAACGAAATCGATCACACATGGACGACATTCCCTTCATATACAAATAACAAGAACAAGATAGAGAACACATTCTACATTCTAATTTACTTCAAGATGACAGAATGATTGGGAATGTTTTTTTTTTTGGTGTACAATTAGGCCTGATTCTATTTCCATCTCAAATAATTCTCGCGATCACAAGGTCCGATCAATTTCAAATTTATATATTGAACCTTTTATATCTCACCACCCGATCTCATCAACATTGATCTCAATGTTAATCAGACAAAGTCTCCAAACACTGCAAAGCCGGCGCATATTATTGGTCATACGAAATTTATTCATTCTGATCACGTCGTTCAACGCTCTTTCCAATAGAAGGGAGAGAGATTCCGACGTTTCCGTTTTTGGTAGCAGGGTTAATACGGTAATTCCCACCTCGTTTGCTACTAATGTCGCTCTTCTCCTTTCCCGCTAGGTCATCCCAAGGTTCGGGTATTTATGAGCCACGGTGGACTGCTAGGATCGTCCGAAGCCGCATACTGTGGTGTGCCGGTGGTTGCAACACCGATGTACGGCGATCAGGTTAGTAGTGATCACGGATCGCGTCCCTTGAACGGATGATCTTACGTTTGGTTCTTCGTTTCACAGTACAACAATGCAGCTGCACTGTCTAATCGAGGTATGGGTGTGGTGTTGGCCTACGAAGACATCACTGTCGACTCCGTTTACGACGCTCTCCGGAAGGTGCTGGAACCGGAAGCGATGGAAAATGCCAAACAAGTATCGTTCTCGTATCGTAATCGCCCCATAAGTCCGCTAGAATCGGCCGTCTGGTGGTGCGAACATGTGGCCGCTACCGGTGGTCTACCACTGGCGCAGTCCTACTCTAGCGAACTACCCTGGTACTCTTACCATCAGTTTGACGTGTACATCGTTACCATCACCTTCCTGGTGCTTTACCATTCGTGTTGGATTTGGCTGTTTAAGCGTGTCTGCTGCCGCGGTGTATCGGGTTTTAGTGACCCAAAGCTCAAAACCAACTAACCATACTAGACAGCTCATCATCATCATCATCGTCATCAGAATCATTCATCTTCCCTCACCATAGTTTTCATATTTCTAGGTTTAAGCTGTTCTTTCTGTTTCTTTAATTTCACGCCCCACTGTTTTACGTCGATAGCGCACAACCATTGAGAACGACGGCGATGAATATGTTGTTTAACAACCACCACAAGTTTTTGTTTTTATTATGAAAAAAAGGATAAAAGAACCTGCATCGTAGGATATAAACTCTGTCGTCGACCGGATAAAATAAACGAAACATTAACTAGTAATTGATTTTGATTATCACCCATTTACCCCTTACTTGTACGCGCTCCCCGCTTTCTCCCTTTGATTCCTCTACAGTTTGGCGCGCAATTCTTCAATGCGCGAATTGGCTCGCTTTTGTAAATCCATCAGCTTCATCGCAAGTCCCATGTTGCCCTGTACCTTCACCTTGCCCTGGAAGAAAGCCTTCTGCGGGTTCAGCTTGCCCGAGATCAGATCGACGACATCGATATCGTTCATGATGAAGGTGACATCGGGTTTGTCCGTGCCACGATAGTTGACCGATCCCTTGCCGACTTTCGCGTTAATCACCCAGTAGCCCTCGGCACCGTCCGGCCCATTGGTGACCTTGAACCCATAGATGCCTCGCACACCTTCGATCAGATTGTCCTTGTCGTCGCGCATTGCTTCCTCGAGCACCTTCATGTACGGTGTCACCAGGAAACCGTCCGGCGTGTCCTTCAGCTTTCCGGCGGCAGTAAGACTAGGATTTACCGGGCGCTTCGCATACGGGAAGCCTAATCGGTACAGGCCAACGACCACTGCTCCACCAAGCCCAATGTTGTGCTGTAACGCTAGCTTGACATCCTTTACCTGTCGCTTATCGGCCTGACCGCGCAGCTGCCAGCATAGTTCCGAACACTGAGCCAATCCCGTGGCCCCGAGTGGATGCCCCTTGGAAATCAGACCTCCGCTGGGATTCACAACAACCCGGCCACCGTACGTGTTGTCGCCACGGTCAATAAATTCACCCGCCTTGCCCGGTTCGCACAGACCGAGCGCTTCGTACGTGATCAGCTCATTAGCGGAGAAGCAATCGTGCAGTTCGACCACATCCACGTCCTGGGGTTTGTAGTTCGTCTTGGCAAACACCTTCTGGACCGCGTTGCGCGTCATATCGTAGCCCACGATCTTCATAGCGCTTCCCTCCTACAAAAACAGAGAAACAAAAGCGGTGTTTTCGGCAATACGGTTCAATGTCAATGATCGGCGACGTCTACTTACGCTAAACGAACTAGGCACATCGGTGGACATTTCCATGGCGATAATTTCGACTGCCTGCGTCTCGAGACCGTGCCGTTTGACGAAGCTTTCCGAGGCCACAATGCAGCAGGCAGCACCGTCGCTGGTCGGGCAGCACTGTAGTTTGGTCAGAATTTCGTGCACAACCGGCGACTTTTGGATCTGTTCCAGACTGTACTCGTCCTGGAACTGGGAATAGCTGGAAAGCAACACACACGATACCGGTGTAAAGTAAGAGACGCTAAAGTAAAGGACGCGTGCTTTGCCGGCCAACTTACGGGTTGTTGGTGGAATGTTTGTGGTTTTTGTACGCGATCTTGGCGAAATGTTCCGGCTTGGTGCCGTACTTCTTCATATGCTCTACGCCGGCATTACCAAACAGCTGGGCAGAGATGGGAGCGCCCGTAATTTCATGGTTCTCGGCCATTGCCGTTACCAGCAGTTCGACCGGATTCGTTCGATCCAGATACTTGGAGGTCAACGAGCCACGTTCCATCTTTTCGAACCCAAGCGCCAACACACAGTCATTGTTGCCCGATTCGACCAGCTGCTTCGCGAGAAACAGTGCCGTCGAGCCGGTCGAACAGTTGTTGTTGACGTTGTAGATCGGAATGCCGGTAAAGCCAATCTCGTACAGTGCGCGCTGCCCGCAAGTGGAATCGCCATACACATAGCCCACGGTTGCTTGCTGCACATCACTGTACTGGATTCTCGCATCATTCAACGCTTTCGTGACCGCTTCTTTGGCCATCTGCGGATAGTCAAAGTTCTCCCGGCGGCCCGGTTTCTCGAACTAGAGGGAGGAGGAAGGAAGGAAGGAAAGATGTACTCGTGGCGAAGTATATGTGTATGTGGCCCATGCCTCGCTTGAGAGGGAAAGCTGGCGTACAGTCGCGAAGACAACGAATGTGCTGTGTCATAAGAATAATCTGTACAACGCACTTGCGATAAGGAGGCCCCCACATCTAGTGTTGCTCCCCTTTTTGCTGAATGCTGTAAACAAGCCACGAAAGGATCATACGGCATGAGGTAGTTTGATTAGATAAGAATGTGAGCAGTTTGTCAGCAAATTCTCTGCTGACTGCTTTAAGACAACAGCAATGGGATAATGGAACAAATCTTGATGTGAAAAGACCACGACCGAAAATTGCATTGCTTCTACAATAATCAGTTTACGGTAGTAACAAACAATGTCCGAAGGGACGGTGAATGAGCTACGATTCCGTTATCTACTCGAAAGCGTAAATAAACTGTTTTGCTATCACTAGCAATGAGTGGTACATTTTCATATCAGAAGAAGTAATTTACACCCTAGTTCCAAGTCCACGAAACAACCGAAAATAATACGTCCTGAATCCGATCCCTACGATTCAGCACGATCCAGCCGACCTCGACCATAGTTAGGACAAC
>KZ063532.1:4617-50732 GCA_002091835.1 Anopheles maculatus
AAAAAAAAAACAATTATTCTGCACGAAATTGGTAAACAGTAAAACAAGCTACGTAGTGTTCCGGTTATCCAGTAAAAAAAAAAAGAAATCGGGACACAGCATTCCGGTCCTAGTAGCAGAAGTTCCGGTGAGAAGGAAAGGTGCAATAAGTTGCGGTCAAAAGTTCAGCAACAGGAGACTGCATCAAAAAGCAATAGAGGTGCCTGTTATCAGTTTATCAGTCAGTTTCAAGATCACTGCCGAAAAGGGGCAGTGATAGGCGAAATCCTAGCAAAGTTCTTGTTACAATAGTTGAATCGGTATAGCAGCTGCTTGAGCTCATTCAGTGCCTATCATTCAATGATATGTGTTGGTTGGTCCGGGTTAGCAACGAACTAGCGAATCAGACTATTGCCCGGAACTGTTTGTTTCTTCCGGTTCGTGGTAAACCGGTCACCAGAGTGACGTCCGCACAGCCTTAGCCGCTTCATTCTTTGTTGTGATACGGAACGAACGAGTGAGCTTGTGAAAATGTCCTTCAAGGATCTGGTCGAGCCGGAATGTGGTGGAGCGAACCCGTTGATGAACCTTGGCCGGCAGGTACGGCGAGACGTTGCCCTCCAGGATGAAGGTTTGGCGGGTGGGCGTAGTTCGTTCGCCGGAGGAGATCGAGAGCTCGTGAAGGAATACATGGACCAAATTGCACCGGGACCGCAAACCTTCCGGATGGATGAGTTGCTGAAAGAGATGCGCGAGATTGATGCCCACAATCATCGGCAACAGCAAATGGTTGGAGTGGGCCGTTCGATTGATATGGTAGGGCCGGGTGGAGCCTGGGCAGAGGAGTTTCGTGCCGATGCCGCCCAACCGCGAGAGGAAAGCAAGCTTTCGAGTGTAAGTAAAGGGAACTATCCAATAATCGTTTATCATAAAACATTCCTTTGTTAACCGATTACCTGTTTTTTTTGTAGGTTTGGTCGCAATCGCACTTGCCGCCAATACATGCCAATTTGCGAAGCATTACAGAGCAGCAGCAACCCACCGTTCGGCAGGCGGCCAGTGACTTCATGTATCAGGCGTACCCCGGTCAAATGTACAATCCTAACGTACGCCAGAGTGAGGTAAGGAACCTGCGCATTAACTGATTGAACGTTCGTATTTGCTAAGAAAATCGCTCTCCATTTCAGTTTGTTCGGTTTATGGGCAATGTAAGTGCGGGTAACGTTCGGATCAACGACGGAAGTGTTCAAGTGGCTAATACGGTATGGGCGAACCGATTTGATGAGCTGGAAGCGAGCTCATCAAAGGGTAAAGTAGAGCAACAAGAGAGTAAACCGGAAGCGGCCCAAAAACAGGAAGATGATTGGGCGAAGGCGTTTGTGGACGAGAAGCAAGAACAGGACGAAGCATCGGATAGCTACAACAAGCAATTCTGGGAGCGTCTTCAGGACGAATGGCGAACACTATCCGAAAGTGAAGGCAAGCATCCGTGGCTGTCCGAATTTAACGATTTTTACGATCCCTTCAAGGAGTACAAATTCGACGAAGAAAATCCAATGACCGACGTGGAGAATGCGTTCGAGAAGGGTAAAGCTTTCCTGGAGCAGGGTGACATACCGAGTGCGGTCCTGTGCTTCGAATCGGCCGTGAAGCAGGATCCAGACAATCCGGAAATTTGGGAACAGCTTGGCTTTTCGCAGGCAGAAAACGAAAAGGATCCGAATGCGATCGCAGCGTTTAACAAGGCGCTTTCATTTAATCCCAACAACATGCCCGTACTGATGGCCCTCGCCATTTCGTACACCAACGAGGTACTGCAAAACAACGCCCTACGGATGCTGATCCGTTGGATGAAGTGTAACCCGAAGTACGAACATCTGGTACCGCCGGAGATGCTCCAGGCGCAGGATTCTCCGATGGCAAGCTCGATGATGGGTGGACCGAAGTTAAAGGACGTGCAGGACCTCTTCATCAAAGCAGTACAGCAGTCGCCAACGGAAATCGACGCAGACATACAGGAAGCGCTGGGCGTGCTCTTTAACTTGTCCTCTGAGTTTAATAAGGCGGTTGATTGTTTCAATGCCGTGCTGCAGGTACGTCCGGAAAGTTCCAAAGCCTGGAATCGCCTCGGTGCCAGCCTGGCAAATGGAAATCGTTCACTGGAAGCGGTCGATGCGTATCAGCGCGCTCTCGCCTTCCATCCCGGGTTTATCCGGGCACGGTTTAACGTTGGCGTGATTTGCGTTAATCTGAAGGCGTACAAGGAGGCGGCCGAACATTTGCTGACAGCGCTGAACCTTCAGGCCAACTCGGCCGTTCGTTCGGGGTTAAAAGTACAATCGATGTCGAATCAAATGTCTAGTGCAATTTGGAGCTTGCTGCGCATGGTGCTGTCGCTGATGAATCGGAGCGATTTGCACACGGCCGTCGACAATCGCGATCTGGAGGTGTTGAACCGCGAGTTTCCGATGAGCAACGACTAACGGACGGGTAATTGGTGTAATCGCGGGGGACGATTGAATTTCGACGGTACGAAGCGTAGGTTAGCGTAAAACGTTGATATTTGGGTGCATCCCGGGCGGCAGTGCGCAACGCAATGGGGTGGAGGGTAACGGGACTTAGTGCATAAGTACAAATTCGACAAAGTAGAACCTGTGGGGTGGGTGAATGAGTTTGTCACGGAAAAAGGGGTTTTGTTTTTTTGCGGGTGTTTGTCGAAGCGAATGGGGTTTATGTTGGAGTTTTTGTTACGAAAGATTGAGTGTGTTTTTGGTTTCGTATTTTGCTAGCAAAATTATATAGCGAAGAAAGGATGAAAGGCTACTACACGCAGCGTGCATACACGTTTGGGCTTCGAAAGCAATGCAGAAATTTAATATAAACGTACCTAAAAAACATGAAGTAAGGAATTTCGTTGGGGCGTGTAGGCGTAGAGATTAGTGGACAAGTGTATGCTACCTGTACGCTAAAGAGATGATTGAAGCAGCCCCCGACATTTTACTACTAGATAAATATATATTATTATTGGTGCAATACCTGGTTGAGAGCAAGGGATCTGTTCTGTGTGGAACTGTGTTAAATTTGCCCTTGAAAGAAATTCTGCACTGAATAAAACTTTTTGTCATAAAACCAGCCATATTGTCATAGAGTGGATAAAATGATATATTTATATCACTTGTGCAAGTTCTACTACAATAGAATTTTCCTTTTGTAATTATATTTTCTTGTTCTTAAGTATAATAACGTTCAATTCAAACGGAAATCAACCAACCGGCTGAATTTCCATTGTGGAAGAATTAAACCGCATACTATAAACGAGCTTGTTGATGAAATGCGAAAGAAGATGATAAACATTCCATCCAACGAACGAGTGCGAAAGAGAGCACAGGTGTTCCGCTATCTTCGCTTTGCGTTAAAAAAGAAGAAAACATAACTATCGGCCGTAAATAACAGGAATTGCCGTCCACGGAATCGCTGCTGCTCACTTTCTTCACTGCAAGTTGCAACAGTTGGTGGGCTTGAGTCCTGTCGTTAATTTGTTGTAATCGTTTTAGATAACCGTACGTTTTAACTTAACTGTAGTTTTTGTGCAATTGTGCGTAATTTTTTAGTAAAGTTTTCAATAAAACCAGCATCAGTCTCCCAAAATGGCAGCACTTACGAAAGGTAATATTCGGTCTTCCATTAAAATGTAAAGTCACCAACACCCGGTTCATTGGTTACGGATTTGTAATAAATTGTAATGTATTACAGCAGTACAGTTTAGCCAGAGAATGTGCCCATTTTCGAGGATGCATTCGTTATTGAGATGGACTTTGATCGTCGCTATCATTCAGCGCCGAATGGCTTGGTCATTGCCGGGTCAAAGTCCGATCAGATGACGTAGCGAGAGTAGTAACTTTCTGCTCAATTTGCTAAGCGCAACTATTTCTGCCGCTTTATGTTGCAATGTTTTTGTTGTTATGTCAACATTTTGTGAGTTTTTTTTTGTAAAATTACTTTTGTTTCAAAGAAGTAGTTGTCGAGTAAACACATGACTTGTAGAAGCATCCGTTCCGAGCCTCATTTATCACCATCAAACAGTATCAAACAAACACGCGAATACACGGTTCAGACAGGTTGATAAGGAAATGGACCCACTTTTTTCTCCGTGTGTGATGCTGATAATCCTGATAGTGGGACTCTACTCTACCCCCTTCTGTCAGCATATTTCCGACCTTGTTTTGGACTGCATACACACCCACACCACATACCCACACTTACCCCACTGATCGTGATGTTGCTTATCTGGTTTGCCCTTCAGGAGTCTTCATTGTGGCGGCAAAGCGTACCGCATTCGGCACCTTCGGTGGAGCATTCAAGAACACCAACGCAACGCAGCTGCAGACGGTAGCGGCTAAGGCGGCCCTCGATGCGGCCGGTCTCAAGCCGGATCAGGTTGATTCCGTGAACATCGGCCAGGTGTTGGTACTGTCGTCGACCGATGGAGCGTTTCTACCCCGACACGTGTCACTCGGCTGTGGCGTACCGATCGAACGGCCAGCACTCGGTGTGAACCGCCTGTGTGGGTCCGGGTTCCAGGCAGTCGTAAACGGAGCACAGGACATTCTTGTTGGTGCTGCACACATTTCGCTTACCGGTGGAGTGGACAACATGTCGCAAACGCCGTACACGCTGCGTAACAGTCGGTTTGGCATTCCGCTCGGAACTAGCCCAGCGCTGGAGGATGCTCTATGGGTAAGTTGAGCTAAACAAACTCTATAAAATAATACATTTTAAGGCTTATAATTACTACTTGCTTCTAGACCGGCCTTACTGACTCTTACTGCAAGCTTCCGATGGCACTGACGGCCGAAAACTTGGCCGAAAAGCACAAGATTCCGCGCGAAAAGGTGGACGAGTTTGCGTACCGTTCGCAGCAGCTCTGGAAAAAGGCCAACGACGAGGGTGTATTTAAGACGGAAATCACTCCATTCAAGCTAAAGGTTAAGGGAAAGGAGGTTGACTTTGCGGTCGACGAACATCCCCGTCCGCAGACCACACTCGAAGGATTGAATAAGCTGCCATCGCTGTTCAAAAAGAACGGTGCCGTTACTGCGGGAACTGCTTCGGTGAGAATGCGCCGCGGTAATGAGAAGGTTTATTTTTATTTTAAAATTTGCATTTTGTCTTGATTTTTTAAGGGTATTTGTGACGGTGCCGCAGCAGTTGTTGTGGCCTCAGAGGAAGCCATCAAGAAATACAACCTGACGCCGTTGGCTCGATTGGTGGCGTACAGTACGGTCGGTGTACCACCGGAGATTATGGGCATTGGTCCAGTGCCAGCGATTCAGAACGTGTTGAACGTCGCCGGACTGAAGGTCGACGATGTGGATCTGTATGAGATTAACGAGGCGTTCGGTGTGCAGACGTTGGCTTGCGCTCAGGAACTTGGACTCGATATGAACAAACTCAACCTGAACGGTGGTGCTATTGCATTGGGTCATCCGCTTGGAGCATCCGGATCACGTATTACCGGTCATCTGGTGCATGAGCTGAAGTAAGCATACTGAAATGAGTTTTTGATGCTGTTGAGAAGGATTTTACTTATCACAATTGTTTTCCTCGCTTTCTAGACGAAAGAACCTCAAGCGAGCCGTCGGATCGGCATGCATCGGTGGAGGACAGGGTATTGCACTACTGCTGGAGTCTGTCTAGAAATGCAAGCATCACACAACCCATCACAACCTACCCAGGAAGGGCAATCGAAAACGTACCTCAAACAAAGTGTGTATATTGTTTTTTTAGAAAACAGATTGAAAAGATAGCCGACAAACGTTTTTGTAGTATTTTTAAGAATCTTCAACGAGTAAAACAGTGCATTTTTGTCTAAACACTCCACATGGTATCGTTTTTTCTCTCTTTATTTTTGTAGTATAATTAGAATAAAAAAAGCGGAATTAAAATCTAAACGTCCGATAATAATCCATTTTGGGTTTCTTCCGAGCATGGAATCAACCGTGAAGGACGGCACACGATCCATTGCTTCAGCTCATGAATGCATAATTGTTACGGAAGAGCCCTACATGTAAATTTCAATCACCATGGCTGATAATTAGATTGACCGTGTTTGAGCTACAAAACAAAAGCAAATAGTGCAGTACACAGTGTTTGGAAATAATGGCGCAATGAAACGATGCATCAAAATGATGTTCATAAACATCCCTATTTTCTGCCGTAAAAGCAATGATGATCTGATCACGGTTTGCTCCAAAAAAAAACCGGATCGACGCTCATCTGGCCGTCCAGTCTGGGCCGATCGGGATCATTAACCGGCGTTTCGTGCCAGTCAACCACCACCAGGTGGATAAATTAGTGCATACGCATTAAACGAAGAAGACGGGGCGCAACAAACGCTCACCAAACTCGAAACTAGACCAAAGAGGCCGAAAAGAAAACACTTTTGCTTTCGTTTGAGTTCTGAAATTATCTCTCGACGGTGATCGCGGGTACGCTGGCATGATCGTACAGCCTTTTGCAGCCTCTTTTTGTTCGTGCTCTACGCTCACCATTTGTGGAGGCACATATTTCGCTCAGGAGAGTGTAGATTTCTCTCGCAAATCTTAAGGTGTTTTCGATGGTTGGAGATGCGTTGCGTTGATGCAGAAACGTATCTGAAGACACATTCCCCTATGAGGCCGGTTGTTGTGGTGATTTTTTATATGAAAAAAGGCGCAAAAACCAACAATATACAATTTTTAAGCCTATATTTTGTGTTATTCAATATTGTTTATACACAATTTTTAATGCCTTCTTTAAGAGCAAAAAAGGAAGTCAGCAACTACAGACAAGAACATACCGAGGTTGTAGTTTCAAGAAAAAGATGAATAACCATAATCACTGGTCCCAAAGTAGGCCAAACATAGGGAAAGCTCTTTTGGACGATGCGCCCTTTGGACGAGGTCACCTTTAGGCAACGATACCCTTTTTCAGACGAGGTCGCTTCGATAAAGTCTTTAACGCCCGCCCATTCCTCTCATGGATATAGCCTTTTATGGGTTTGATCTTTGAGAGACTTTGTTAAGCCCCTTATGATCTTCGGCTATATTTACCAGGTTTCAAAGCTCAAATTTACAGACCCGATAAAGGTGCCTGAAGAGAAATCTTGTGAAAAAACATTAACGCCACCTAGCATCTGCGTGAAACAGATGAGCTTGTGTACGTCCAACTCTTTGGTGGAATATGTGCCAAAGAGCAGTAGATCTCAGGAATTGGACCCACTACTGTCATGAAGCTGTCCTAGTGCGATAGACGAATAGGGAAGATTTTTGGACTACTTTTTTTTAGTTATTTATTTAAACTGTTACTGGAACAAAGTTTTCATCCTCCACACCGCTAAGAGAGCAATACCTTGCAACAGTGAACCTAGGACCTTTAAGAAACGTAAATCTCCACCACAAGAGTGGGAACACGCATCGGCAATTCGTGGCTCGCGCCGCGTTAAGCGAGAGAGCGATTGCCGAAGAAGCGTGAGCGCGCGAAGCTCCACAGTCCTAGTGGTCCGTCTGGTGGGATTGCGCACGCCATCGCTACACGAGCCCACACAAGTTTGGCCATCGGTTTTGACGGGGGGCAACCGTGGTATCGTAGCCGCTGCGTGTACTATTGTTTCTCGCCAGTCGCTTCGTTACCGTCACACTAAAAGCGTTGCATCTTTGCAGGTGGGTGCGCGCTATCGATCGATGCTCGATGCAACCGTCCCGCGTCCGAGTGCTGTACATCTTACGCGATTATCGTGTGTTTCATGTTGAGTTAAAACTTACGTGGTTTTGTATCGAGTTACTCTGTGCTTGTGCGGTGTATGATATCGGTAACGGTGACATCGCTGCGTGTGTGCGTTGTTTTTTCGTCGGCAAATGCAATCAGCGTGAAAAATAAGGTATTAAAATGCATCTTTTATTGCACGCGAAAATAAAAGCAGTGTTCAATAGTTTGAGTTAAGGGCAGAAACAAATAAAACAGGAAAAACACCCAATGTTGGTCTTTCTTTATCGATCAAGCTCGCCATCTGGAGAGGATCACCATTTTCCGATCTTCTTCATCAATCGTTCATTTTGTGTGATCCGGTTTCGAGCGCCATTGTGAAGGCAGAGAGCTAAAGCTTTAGAGCAGAAGGCAGCAATCTAAAGAAAAGAAGTAAAAATTAACGGTGTACTGTGCGGTGTTTATGTCCTGTGCCATGTGTGATTACTGTTGGTGGTGCGTTTTCTGCATTGTCGCCATTGCGAAGAAGAGCCCCATAACCTCAAAACTGGAATCGTTTCTTTTGCTGATACATTTAAGGGATTGTTATCAGTGCATTTAACTACGATTGCAGTGCGAACTAATTTTGGAAGAAAAGTGTTGCATTTCGCACCTCGTACCCGGGCTACTGAGAAATGCACCATTAGCGGAAAACGGAAATCGTGCGTGTGCGTGCCTACCCGCGCTAGTGAGTGAACAATTAGAGAACACGTGGAAAGGAAAGGGTTTTCTTCTTTTTGTTTCTACTTCTTCTCTTCAACCCTCAGTCCGTGATTGACCGTGATGATGAGTGTAGGAGGAAATACAATGCAGGGTTTAGTTTTTTTTCGGTTATTGTTTCTGTTGCTATTCGTATGTGTGTGTGTGAGTGAATTTGTTGGGCGCTAGCGAAAGCGAAAAGCAAATACGAGGTGGAAAATAGCTTCCAGCGCTGAAGAAAACTGGACGGTGATGGTGTGCAGTGGATAGTGGCGTGCCAAAATAAATAGAAATAAAACAAATTGTACAATACTTTTGGCATGAACCGTGCGTGGTGTGTGAATGGGAGGCAAAAAAAAAGAAAGCAACAAACGAAGAAGGCAGATGACGATAAACATTTGCCATTAGGAAAGTAAAATACAGCAGAAATACAAAAGAAATGAAAAGGATTGAAAAAAACTGGGGGAAAAAGAAGATAATAAGAACATAAACAGTAAACTAAATAATCAATCAAAGAAAAACCAAACAAACCACATTTATTTGACCAATACACCGCATTGGAGTGAGTGAGAAGGTGCAACAATATGAAACAAAGTGAATTAAGAAAAATAGGTAAAAAGCACACCCATAAGCAGCAAATGATGAATCTACAAATAATGAGTGCAGCATGAAAATTGTATGTGCCGTTCCTGGAGTTGCCTAGGGGCATTTCGACTCCGGTGGAGTGATCTGGATTGGGTGTGAGCTTTGTGATTTTCCTTTTTTCTTTGGGGGTGAGATTTTCCACCCCACACATACCGTTGCCATAAAGAAGCAAGTGAATCGTAGCCGATAGTAGGAGTAGTAGCAGGAGTAAGAGTGTTCTGGGACACCAAAGTAGCAAAAGTGTTTGGCCTGGAAAACGGGGGCGAAGTGGACCCGGTATCGAAATAAAAGAAAAACCCCCCTCTCTTTTTAATAACACACTGGGGTTCGCGTGCCGTGTGTCCCGATTTACCGGCAGGCCCAAGGTTGCCTCTCGCCGTTGTCCATTTCACGGTGAGGGTGGCCGAGATAATTAGTGGCCTATTAATTGTTCGGATGTTTCGGATTAGCTCGCGTGGTCTAATGTGCAAGCTCTCCCAATTTTTCGTGCCGGGCAGAGTAGGGAAAAAGATTTACAGTTGGGGCCGGCCAGTTATCAGCCGTGGTGGTTCGTGGTGGTTTCGTTCGTAAATTTGGCATCGTTTCCCAGTTCGCTAGACAGCCGGGTAAAGGGTTTCGGTTGGAGGGCTTAAGCTAATCCTCGATGATTAAATTTGCACGCGATTGCCGAAGAAGCGTGAGCGCGCGAAGCTCCACAGTCCTAGTGGTCCGTCTGGTGGGATTGCGCACGCCATCGCTACACGAGCCCACACAAGTTTGGCCATCGGTTTTGACGGGGGGCAACCGTGGTATCGTAGCCGCTGCGTGTACTATTGTTTCTCGCCAGTCGCTTCGTTACCGTCACACTAAAAGCGTTGCATCTTTGCAGGTGGGTGCGCGCTATCGATCGATGCTCGATGCAACCGTCCCGCGTCCGAGTGGTACATCTTACGGGATTATCGTGTGTTTTATGTTGAGTTAACACTTTCGTGCTTTTGTATTGTGCGGTGTATGATATCGGTAACGGTGACATTCGGTACGTGTGTGTGTGCGTTGTTTTTTCGTCGGCAAATGCAATCAGCGTGAAAAATAAGGTATTAAAATGCATCTTTTATTGCACACGAAAATAAAAGCAGTGTTCAATAGTTTGCGTTAAGGGCAGAAACAAATAAAACAGGAAAAAGACCCAATGTTGGTCTTTCTTTATCGATCAAGCTCGCCATCTGGAGAGGATCACCATTTTCCGATCTTCTTCATCAATCGTTCATTTTGTGTGATCCGGTTTCGAGCGCCATTGTGAAGGCAGAGAGCTAAAGCTTTAGAGCAGAAGGCAGCAATCTAAAGAAAAGAAGTAAAAATTAACGGTGTACTGTGCGGTGTTTATGTCCTGTGCCATGTGTGATTACTGTTGGTGGTGCGTTTTCTGCATTGTCGCCATTGCGAAGAAGAGCCCCATAACCTCAAAACTGGAATCGTTTCTTTTGCTGATACATTTAAGGGATTGTTATCAGTGCATTTAACTACGATTGCAGTGCGAACTAATTTTGGAAGAAAAGTGTTGCATTTCGCACCTCGTACCCGGGCTACTGAGAAATGCACCATTAGCGGAAAACGGAAATCGTGCGTGTGCGTGCCTACCCGCGCTAGTGAGTGAACAATTAGAGAACACGTGGAAAGGAAAGGGTTTTCTTCTTTTTGTTTCTACTTCTTCTCTTCAACCCTCAGTCCGTGATTGACCGTGATGATGAGTGTAGGAGGAAATACAATGCGGGGTTTAGTTTTTTTTTGGTTATTGTTTTTGTTGCTATTCGTATGTGTGTGTGAGTGAATTTGTTGGGCGCTAGCGAAAGCGAAAAGCAAATACGAGGTGGAAAATAGCTTCCAGCGCTGAAGAAAACTGGACGGTGATGGTGTGCAGTGGATAGTGGCATGCCAAAATAAATTGAAATAAAACAAATTGTACAATACTGTTGGCATGAACCGTGCGTGGTGTGTGAATGGGAGGCAAAAAAAAAGAAAGCAACAAACGAAGAAGGCAGATGACGATAAACATTTGCCATTAGGAAAGTAAAATACAGCAGAAATACAAAAGAAATGAAAAGGATTGAAAAAAACTGGGGGAAAAAGAAGATAATAAGAACATAAACAGTAAACTAAATAATCAATCAAAGAAAAACCAAACAAACCACATTTATTTGACCAATACACCGCATTGGAGTGAGTGAGAAGGTGCAACAATATGAAACAAAGTGAATTAAGAAAAATAGGTAAAAAGCACACCCATAAGCAGCAAATGATGAATCTACAAATAATGAGTGCAGCATGAAAATTGTATGTGCCGTTCCTGGAGTTGCCTAGGGGCATTTCGACTCCGGTGGAGTGATCTGGATTGGGTGTGAGCTTTGTGATTTTCCTTTTTTCTTTGGGGAGATTTTCCACGCCACTCATACCGTTGCAATAAAGAAGCACGAGAGCATCGGAAGAAGTGAATCGTAGCCGATAGTAGGAGTAGTAGCAGGAGTAAGAGTGTTCTGGGACACCAAAGTAGCAAAAGTGTTTGGCCTGGAAAACGGGGGCGAAGTGGACCCGGTATCGAAATAAAAGAAAAACCCCCCTCTCTTTTTAATAACACACTGGGGTTCGCGTGCCGTGTGTCCCGATTTACCGGCAGGCCCAAGGTTGACTCTCGCCGGTGCCTGGAAAACGGGGGCGAAGTGGACCCGGTATCGAAATAAAAGAAAAACCCCCCTCTCTTTTTAATAACACACTGGGGTTCGCGTGCCGTGTGTCCCGATTTACCGGCAGTCCCAAGGTTGCCTCTCGCCGTTGTCCATTTCACGGTGAGGGTGGCCGAGATAATTAGTGGCCTATTAATTGTTCGGATGTTTCGGATTAGCTCGCGTGGTCTAATGTGCAAGCTCTCCCAATTTTTCGTGCCGGGCAGAGTAGGGAAAAAGATTTACAGTTGGGGCCGGCCAGTTATCAGCCGTGGTGGTTCGTGGTGGTTTCGTTCGTAAATTTGGCATCGTTTCCCAGTTCGCTAGACAGCCGGGTAAAGGGTTTCGGTTGGAGGGCTTAAGCTAATCCTCGATGATTAAATTTGCACCATATTTCTCCTCAGGGTTGACAGACAAACAGGCCGAAACTCGCACACAACTGGCGATGGTCGTGATGGTAGTGATTTATATGTCGGGTGGCCGTTAACCGTGGCCATAATTTGCCATCAGGCAGAAGTTCATAAATTTTCCCACACGGTTTGCCGATGTGCCGGGTGGATTAAGGCTTTGGCTTCGGGGTAGTGTTTTGTTTCTTCGAAACATTGAAACTAATGTTAATCGCCGCTTTTAATCAGGAATTTTTACACTATGTATGGAGCTTTAAGGTATTTAGATATTGTGTTATTTCGATTATTTGGCTTTTTCTAAGCTGTTCTATTTATAGTTTTAGGAACATTTGACGCAAGTTTGTCGTTATTTGTCATTATTCCTAATTATTTTAATCTTTGTAGCAACTCTTAATTGCTTACTTCAGTTATAACAAAAGTCTGCTTCTACTTCCTAGTCTTCATCTTGTTCTTCCTCTTTTTGAACTCCTTAGAAGGATTCTGTTTGCCATTACTGGCTTCATTGACTATCCTATTCCAAAGTATTCTATCCTGATTACTGAGGGAAGGATTTGATAGATGGCTTAGTCCAACGATAATTAGAACTTGAGAGGATTGCAAGTCAAATGATTTTTTTTCTTAAAATATAAAATAATGGTAGATTTCATTTGTAAGAAGTAGCAATTGAATTTTTATTGAAGGTTTTTTTCCTAAAATAAATTGTAAATTGGGCAAAAAAAAAACTAAAATGACAAATTTATACCATTTAACAGCTTGGAAAATTGGCAATTTTTATGGTTCCTTCCCCGTAGTTTGCTGATACATTTAAGGGATTGTTATCAGTGCATTTAACTACGATTGCAGTGCGAACTAATTTTGGAAGAAAAGTGTTGCATTTCGCACCTCGTACCCGGGCTACTGAGAAATGCACCATTAGCGGAAAACGGAAATCGTGCGTGTGCGTGCCTACCCGCGCTAGTGAGTGAACAATTAGAGAACACGTGGAAAGGAAAGGGTTTTCTTCTTTTTGTTTCTACTTTTTCTCTTCAACCCTCAGTCCGTGATTGACCGTGATGATGAGTGTAGGAGGAAATACAATGCAGGGTTTAGTTTTTTTTCGGTTATTGTTTCTGTTGCTATTCGTATGTGTGTGTGTGAGTGAATTTGTTGGGCGCTAGCGAAAGCGAAAAGCAAATACGAGGTGGAAAATAGCTTCCAGCGCTGAAGAAAACTGGACGGTGATGGTGTGCAGTGGATAGTGGCGTGCCAAAATAAATAGAAATAAAACAAATTGTACAATACTGTTGGCATGAACCGTGCGTGGTGTGTGAATGGGAGGCAAAAAAAAAGAAAGCAACAAACGAAGAAGGCAGATGACGATAAACATTTGCCATTAGGAAAGTAAAATACAGCAGAAATACAAAAGAAATGAAAAGGATTGAAAAAAACTGGGGGAAAAAGAAGATAATAAGAACATAAACAGTAAACTAAATAATCAATCAAAGAAAAACCAAACAAACCACATTTATTTGACCAATACACCGCATTGGAGTGAGTAAGAAGGTAGCAACAATATGAAACAAAGTGAATTAAGAAAAATAGGTAAAAAGCACACCCATAAGCAGCAAATGATGAATCTACAAATAATGAGTGCAGCATGAAAATTGTATGTGCCGTTCCTGGAGTTGCCTAGGGGCATTTCGACTCCGGTGGAGTGATCTGGATTGGGTGTGAGCTTTGTGATTTTCCTTTTTTCTTTGGGGGTGAGATTTTCCACCCCACACATACCGTTGCCATAAAGAAGCAAGTGAATCGTAGCCGATAGTAGGAGTAGTAGCAGGAGTAAGAGTGTTCTGGGACACCAAAGTAGCAAAAGTGTTTGGCCTGGAAAACGGGGGCGAAGTGGACCCGGTATCTAAATAAAAGAAAAACCTCCCTCTCTTTTTAATAACACACTGGGGTTCGCGTGCCGTGTGTCCCGATTTACCGGCAGTCCCAAGGTTGCCTCTCGCCGTTGTCCATTTCACGGTGAGGGTGGCCGAGATAATTAGTGGCCTATTAATTGTTCGGATGTTTCGGATTAGCTCGCGTGGTCTAATGTGCAAGCTCTCCCAATTTTTCGTGCCGGGCAGAGTAGGGAAAAAGATTTACAGTTGGGGCCGGCCAGTTATCAGCCGTGGTGGTTCGTGGTGGTTTCGTTCGTAAATTTGGCATCGTTTCCCAGTTCGCTAGACAGCCGGGTAAAGGGTTTCGGTTGGAGGGCTTAAGCTAATCCTCGATGATTAAATTTGCACCATATTTCTCCTCAGGGTTGACAGACAAACAGGCCGAAACTCGCACACAACTGGCGATGGTCGTGATGGTAGTGATTTATATGTCGGGTGGCCGTTAACCGTGGCCATAATTTGCCATCAGGCAGAAGTTCATAAATTTTCCCACACGGTTTGCCGATGTGCCGGGTGGATTAAGGCTTTGGCTTCGGGGTAGTGTTTTGTTTCTTCGAAACATTGAAACTAATGTTAATCGCCGCTTTTAATCAGGAATTTTTACACTATGTATGGAGCTTTAAGGTATTTAGATATTGTGTTATTTCGATTATTTGGCTTTTTCTAAGCTGTTCTATTTATAGTTTTAGGAACATTTGACGCAAGTTTGTCGTTATTTGTCATTATTCCTAATTATTTTAATCTTTGTAGCAACTCTTAATTGCTTACTTCAGTTATAACAAAAGTCTGCTTCTACTTCCTAGTCTTCATCTTGTTCTTCCTCTTTTTGAACTCCTTAGAAGGATTCTGTTTGCCATTACTGGCTTCATTGACTATCCTATTCCAAAGTATTCTATCCTGATTACTGAGGGAAGGATTTGATAGATGGCTTAGTCCAACGATAATTAGAACTTGAGAGGATTGCAAGTCAAATGATTTTTTTTCTTAAAATATAAAATAATGGTAGATTTCATTTGTAAGAAGTAGCAATTGAATTTTTATTGAAGGTTTTTTTCCTAAAATAAATTGTAAATTGGGCAAAAAAAAAACTAAAATGACAAATTTATACCATTTAACAGCTTGGAAAATTGGCAATTTTTATGGTTCCTTCCCCGTAGTATTGCCTATTTCATGCCAATCCGTCACAAGTGGTTTGGCATCTTAATCTCGACCAAAAATCATAACCACAAAACATTTGTTTTTTGGACACACATTCAGTAAAAAAAGAAAATAAAAACCCAAAAACTGGTAACACACGGAACTCCGGCGTGTCACCAGCGGGAGCGATAGATTTTCTCGGCTTAATTCCGACCTACCGTAGAGAGTGGTTGCGTGTGTTGGGCCGACCTGCAGTTCCGGTGACCTTGGTTGAGATGGATTGGGGAGGGATATGGCGCGTAAAGTTTCATATTTTATTTTCGCACCTTATGGGACACCTAGCAATATGCATAAATCGCAACCAAAAAGACCCAAAAAGCCGCTTCGAATTTTAGCAACGAGTAGCGAGAGTGATCACTTCCTGTCAAATTTGTCACAGCGAATAGAGGACTAGCGGGTTTAGTTTTGCTTGTTCTTAGCTAAGAGTTTCCCATAGCGTTACGTCTGGTATTGCGTAAAATCTAGATCCAGTCTGAAGGATGTTTGTGGTTACTACTCCGCCGAGAATTGAAAGCAACTCAATTAAAAAGGCAGATTTATGTGCGATTGATTTGCGTTGAGTGTTCTCAGTGAGCCACAGATAGACATTTGTGTCGAATGTTTATTGTTTCCTTTTTCGGGAGGTTTGTAAGATTGGATTAAAATCGATTTGGGTTATAAAGGCATGAGCACAGAAAAAAACTAAGACAAACAATTATTAAAGTTTTCCTAATTTATGGTTCTGTAAGACGATACTACTCTGGAAGGGCAGGTGTATTCGGATGCGTTCAAGTTCTAGCTATTGCTCAACTTTAAATCGCTTCTAATCTATTTATAACCAAAACACCGGGTCTCTAGCAAATAAGCCCTTCATTTCATGGCAGCTCCCTCTCGTCTACTTGCAATCGCGTCTGAATTGGGGCGTGTTACACCTTGAGATTAATGAAATCTTCCAAGATGCATGATGGTGGTTCCATTTCGCTGCCCGCTCACTAACTAATCACTTCGCTGCACCCATAGCCACCACCATCTTGCTTTTTCCGACCGCACGCGGGATAAGAAACGCGTTTGCAGAGTTCTCTCCGTCTGCAGCTGATCCGCGCTGGGTGTCTTGTGCTGGTACGAGCTGGAACCCATACAAGGTGTGTGCGTTTGTGTGAAGTTGGTAAGGTTTTGCGAAAAGTGACTCCATATCGTTTCGGTACCCACTGTACTGACGGTACGCAATGCTGCTGCTGCAATATCCAATGCAACCGGACCGAAAGGGTGCGCTGGGAAGCGGGTGGATAGTGTCGAAGAACAAAGCTGGTGTCGATAGAATGGGGTGGCCCTTGATAGAGTCGGTGTCCGCAGCCGGTCGCATTTGTTTCGGGCAGCACCCGGTCGGTAAACGAAAAGGGATGATTTATGTGCCCTGTTTTTAGTATACCCGTTGGTCGAAGAGATCGTGTTCTGTGTGCGCATTTGCTTTGGCGAAACGAGATGCGTTCGTAGCAGCAGACACGGCAAGACAGTGGAGTTCAGGAGTGGTTCGGTGGTAGTACTGATCAAGTTGAACTTCGCGACTTGTTGTGCAAAAGTAAGGTAGCAATATTAACTCAAAAAGAGCCATAGAAACGGTAGACGCTCACGCTAGAACTTGCAACATTATTTACTGGTTATCTTTTGCTTGGTGCATCGTGCCAGGGTACAAGTTTTTGTGGGAAAAGCGACCAAATATGACTGCAGTTTAAATTTATCTGAGATGGAAATTAAAGATATTGGTGCTCTTGTTCTCTTGTTCGCCAAAGTGACTAATAAGTCACAAGGCTTTAATGCCTTTTATTTAATAGAAAGAATTTGTGTTAAAAAAGGCTCTATATGACAAAATAAATAATACTTTCATGTTGTAGACATGCAAAAGCTCAGCTTTCTTTACCTGACGCCCGCGATCTTTCAGCAATAAATAAGCCTAACGTAAGCGCTATGAATTACAACCTTCAGCACACACAGACGATGCTTCAGGGCGCTCCATTATTGATTGTTGTGCGGAACCGGGAGCTTGCAATATAAATTGGCATAATGTCTCTTCGACAAAAAACCTGGCGCATGATATTCAAAAACCTATTCTTTATTTGCTCCCGCCCAACCGTTCCGTACAGTTCGAAACAATTACGGCGGTGGAACAAGATAAAAGTTCCGGGCAAACTCCCTGTAGCCTTCGTATGGCGTAATTGAGAAATGCTCCAAATTTTAGCATTTCGCCTCCGGTCTTTGGCCACACGAGGCATCGTAGTTCGCCTCTGCTACGACTACTTTCACTTTCGGTAGGGTTGGTAGCTGGTTTTTGGTGTAGTTTTTTTTGTGCTGCTTCAGGCTGCTCTGTTGTTCATTGTTGGTGTGCGGGTGAGCATTACTGACTTGCGAACTTGCTGTGCAGCTGCATTCGATCTTCGCGTGCACCGTCCAGCTTTCTTTCTCCCCGTTGCGCCGGCTGCTGGACAGTGCTAGAAGGGAACTTGTTAGTTCGCCTGTAAACGCGAACAGGATTGGCACGCAAACGATCACTGCTTAGCGGTGCTGCTACAGAAAAAGAGTTGGTGAACTCAGCCAACATTCCGATCACGATCCTAAGCTACCTAAGTGTACGCGGCTGTCGATCAGTCAGGCTGGTGGTACACCCGTACAGATCAAACGGCACGCCAGTCATCGGTGGACGGATCGATGGTAGCAGCTTTAACCCTACGGGAGGCTGTACGTCCACCATCCCGATCGAGTTAAGTCGTCAGTGAGGGCTAGATGCCTCTACAGCAGCCATCTAACCCTGCCGAGTTTACGGGGCATCACACCCTAGGTAGATCGTTTCGTTCAGACCATTGTACTGCAGCGGCGTACATAAATCTCGATCGTTAAACAGTTGAACTGTTCGTCCGCACTGCCCGGACGGATGAATGGGTGGATCTGAAGTGGAATGCAAAAATTTACATCTCAATAAACAAAACGGCACGTCAGACGGACAATTCGCAAAGCACAGGCGGACGGGACGTTGGTGTGTAGGGTCGGGAATAACATCTTTCGCTCTCTTAGCAGGGGTAGGTCTCCAGGCAGAAGCACCGAGGTTGACGAGATCTCTGCTTCACTTGCAATGACCTCCTCCAGGAAGATGCGTAACGTCCACAAACGACTTCACGTTTGCTTGCATCTTCTCGAACGCCGGGATGTGGGAAAACGTATTGGGAGTATTGTTTACGTGCGCTTACATGCAAATCATTGGCGTTGTTGCGCAACGATGCGGCAATGGGGATTTGTTGCTTGCCAAATGGCTACCGATCGGCTTTACCTTAGCGCTGTTTAATGACCCGTAGGACACAGGCACAGTCTGAAGACACAGTCGGAGGCAGTCGTTGGTGGTGGGCGAGTTGCCTGGCCATTGAGACACGCTGACATTGTAATTAATTAAGTTCCCATTACGCTTACACTCATCGTGCCCATCACGGGATGGTTACGTGGGCTTAAGCCGTCAGCATATGCTTCCTTTTTCAACTGGCAGGATCACAAACAAATCCGAAATGAGCGATTTGCGTTTGGTTCATGCCCGATGAGTGGGACAGTAAAAATTGATTTTATTTTTCGCGGGCAACAGTTTGTGATGTGTTCCCGTCCTTATTTGGGTGGCTTGTTGTTTTCTGCACCAGTTTCGACTGATAGCCGTAAGGTAATTGGATCAGTTTTCATTAGTTCATGGTACCTGGTGTGCTCTGGAAATGGAGCACTTTAAATGAGTTTGACCTTATTTTCGCGTTAAGATAGTGATCTTGATGACAGGATTGCTAGGATTTCTGGTTAACGAGAGTGTCCTTGCCAGGGTGATGGTTGCATGATTGGGTGTTAATGTGGCGCCAGTGGTTATGGACCTTATGGAAGTCTTGACGATATATGGTGCTTTTATTGATATTTTATGCAACATTAGTGCTGCGCTATGTGAAATAAGCACCTGAACTGTAGATGGCACAAAAGATACACAGATTATTTTGACCCATTCACTTCAAAGATAAGTTATTTAGTTGTAAAAAGTTTAATCGGTCTTTAAAATATGTAAATAACACTATAATTCAACGGACTCAATGGGTTTTGTATATATGTAGATATATGTAGATATGTAGATCATAAATATTATAGAAACGGGAAGCTATAAAACGAACTTTTTTTAATTTGACAGAGTGAGTCTTGATCAGCTCAGTGCAGCATCTTGACAACAGTGACTTGAATTGCCTATAGCTGATTAGACTTTCCAGAGATAATTTGTTCTCTAGTCGGATGTATAGATGAGTCCTAGCTTACTAACTCTACTAAAGTACGTCACACAGACTCGTCTAGAAATTGAAAGGCCTAGGACAAAGCTAGGACACTAATCTGAAAAATTTGTCGACAATTCTGGTACGAAAGATTCCAAGGACGTGTGGAATGTTAGTGTAACAACTATGGCACACAATATTGCAATTATGAAGTCATTTGTCCACTCATTCTTTACCATTCTGCATACCACAGTGGTATGAATTTGCATTTACCCTAAGTCTAAGGTCACCTGAAGACCCCCACTCCGATAAGCCTCAAACTCGTAGCTCAAAGTCACACCCGGTTGCATCGATTGTGCAACATCCACCACGGCCGCGGAGAGATACATGGAGAACACGAGGAGGAACGGAGGTCCGGAGGTTGAAGATAGCAATAAAAAAAAACTAATATCCAGAAGAAACTAACATAAATCTCACATGACAGGTTAAGAGAAAAATTAAAGACCAGCCCTTTTTGTAGTTGCCCGTTGGTTGTGGTTGTGGTGTGTATCGCCAACACAACCTACCCCGTTTGCACGATTTCCCTGCCAACCCGGCCAACCAAAGCGCACCATGCGGGCCATTCTAGGTCAAACGCGATACGCCCCGGCCATTCCGGTTCGGGTGTGCCCTCTCCCCGGGGAAGGTGGCCAGAAGTTCCAAGTTCAGTCACCCTTGGCTACTACCTACAAACCTACTGTGGCCAGGCAACTGAAACTGAAGCAATAATTATCTAATACGGGGCGTGCAGGAGACGGCCCCTATTGCCCGGGAGAGTGTAGAGGAGACTGTTAGTGGAGGGACAGTAAATTTGGCTTAACCTGAACTTCACGCCACAAAGCTAAGGTTCGGGGCACGGTAGAAGATAGTTGATCGACCGATATGTGGCACCGGTCCACATACACAAGCACGTGTACGCACGAGAGATGGCACACAATATTGCAATTATGAAGTCATTTGTCCACTCATTCTTTACCATTCTGCATACCACAGTGGTATGAATTTGCATTTACCCTAAGTCTAAGGTCACCTGAAGACCCCCACTCCGATAAGCCTCAAACTCGTAGCTCAAAGTCACACCCGGTTGCATCGATTGTGCAACATCCACCACGGCCGCGGAGAGATACACGGAGAACACGATGGGGAACGGAGGTCCGGAGGTTGAAGATAGCAATAAAAAAAAAACTAATATCCAGAAGAAACTAACATAAATCTCACATGACAGGTTAAGAGAAAAATTAAAGACCAGACCATTTTGTAGTTGCCCGTTGGTTGTGGTTGTGGTGTGCATCGCCAACACAACCTACCCCGTTTGCACGATTTCCCTGCCAACCCGGCCAACCAAAGCGCACCATGCGGGCCATTCTAGGTCAAACGCGATACGCCCCGGCCATTCCGGTTCGGGTGTGCCCTCTCCCCGGGGAAGGTGGCCAGAAGTTCCAAGTTCAGTCACCCTTGGCTACTACCTACAAACCTACTGTGGCCAAGCAACTGAAACTGAAGCAATAATTATCTAATACGGGGCGTGCAGGAGACGGCCCCTATTGCCTGGGAGAGTGTAGTGGAGACTGTTAGTGGAGGGACAGTAAATTTGGCTTAACCTGAACTTCACGCCACAAAGCTAAGGTTCGGGGCACGGTAGAAGATAGTTGATCGACCGATATGTGGCACCGGTCCACATACACAAGCACGTGTACGCACGAGAGAAGTTCGATGTAGGTTAAGCAGGTGGTCTCTGTCTGCCGACTTGCACGGAGCCACACGGCACAGCTGATTACCGCAGGGTGATAGTAGCCGACGGCGATGGCAGCGTCACGGAACGCACCAAATGGAATAGAGCGAAAACACTTCACCAACCACCAATTCAACCGTACCAGGTAGCACCCAAAGCTCGGCCGCTATGTGGCGTCGCAGATTTGGTCCCCGCACAGACCCGACCCGAGTACTTCTGGAGCAATTTTGGCGCATCGTGCGGCTTTTTTATGCCCGTGATTCCGATGTGTAAATAGGGGCGAAAAAGCAGGCAATCATCAAAACACTTGAGAGCGTTGTTACTTTCGTGAAGCGTTAAATTTAAATCGCTCAAGGGTGTGCGTAGTGTGCGCCGGGTTTGGCGAAATCAATTTGCCCGCGAATGAGATGGTTTTGCAAGATCGCACCACACACTTCAAAGTGTGCTGGCAGCGGGTTCGGATGACCCAAATCAATCATCAAAATATTGATTCTGATTACACCGCCACCGGGTAACGAGGGCTGGCGGTTCGTCGAAGGGGCACAGCCAGCATCCCAGCGGGACTTTAGTGGATGCCGGTACGCGTGCAAAGATGTTGTGCAATTGCCGCGAATCGCTCTCGCTCGAAATCGAATTCGTGCCAATGATTAACGATACTCGTAATTACATTATATTGTACTCGCGCACAAAAATGCGCCGTATGCTAACGCCCTTCTGGAGACCCATGACAGCAGTTGTGGCAAGGAATCCAGTTTTGAAGAGCGTTAGGAGTTATCGCCCGGGTGCCATCACCGTAAATCCCACAGCGATTACTACACCACCACCATACGGAACACCGCTCGAGGGTATTTTCGGACCAGATTGTTGTTGCGGCTTGGAGCTTAAGGGCGCGAGGGCAGTGACATGGGGGCCAGTTTCATGTTACAAACAAAACAGGACGCTTTGAGTACCTCGCGTCCACCAGCGCTCCCCAACCGTACGTACACCCCAAAAACTGGTTCATTTAATTTTGGAGTGCAAAACCGTCGTCTATCGATCAATCGATTGATCGGTGCTCGAGTGGAACGTTTGTCAGCCGTCGGTGACCCGCCCGGGGTCCCTCCCGAGTGTGTCTTAGGAGTAGACGCTTTTTTGTTGGTGTTGTTGTTGTGGACGAAGCGTCATGTTTCTTGGCGTCGTGCTTGCGAAATGTTGCGCTGACCCAAATTCTCAACTAGCAGCAGCTTGCCTGGGCTGGCCCCCGGTACCTTTGACCATCATCAGCTGGCTTGATCGGTGAACCCCGTCGGCGATAAAGTTATTGGCGCGATTGGGCCATTTTCCAAAGTGGTAAACAGCGTACAAGCGGGCAGGTTAAAGGATCGGTCCACAGGTTAAGATCCCAGGGACTTAATGGAGTGATTAGTGAAAGTGATCGCTTAAAGTAGGCACGTGCGGACAACACCGGAGCAGTGGCCCTTTTGCGCGCGGTGCCAGAACCTGCAGAACTCCACCCATGCGTCTAGTGACACCGGGGGGAGAATTGAACTCGGGAAGCTCCGGACCCAGCTCCGGCGTCTTGGGAGCCGTTGTCTCGATCTCAGACGAGTGCTCCAAAGGAAAACTAGGTTAGTGGTTTGTCTGCGCACCCAACCGAATGCTAGCTGCAATTGCTTTGCCCAGTAAGGCCAGCCCGAGATGTCTATGGCTACGAAAGGCGTTCGCTTTCATCAAGACGTGGGTAAAATGATCGGCCAGAAACATACACACACACACGCAAATCAAGTGACACACCATTGACCAATGCAGCGCAGGTGTTGAGCTTGCTGGTGGGAATAGTGGAGAACAATGTTACGATCTAGCATGCGAACCACCGAGACGCGATGGACAACATTCGATTGCACTTAGCATTAGGTTAGGGGAGTTGCTTTTTTTTGTTGTTATTTGCTAGTGGCATGTGGACACCGCATTAGGTAGGTGGGTAAGTAAATGGCAAAACATTTACAATGTTGTCTGTTTGCTGCTGGCCATTCCATACAAGCAGAGGTTCATTTGCTCACCCGATGCCTTAAATTCGGCATTAAGCAAACAGGTGAACGATTTGCGCGTGATCCAGCATAGTTTAGTAACTGGACCGGCCTGACCGGCCCTTTTAAGGTGTGATGCTGTACGTAAATATTTGAAATTCTTTGCCGGCTACTGTTGCAGGAAGGGGCACACTGGACGCTGCTGTGCGACAATTGAATGTCTTAAGCGAAGTAGCTTCAATGTGCTTCCTGGAAGCTGCTGGATGGGGTAGTTCATTAGGATTCCTCGCTCGGAATCACTCGGGTGGCGCAGTTCGCCGTCTTTTTCGGTTCGTCGCGTACGCGTGTGTGGGTCGCTGGGTGTCATTCTGTGTTTATTTTTTTTTTTCGTGAAGCTGAACATCTTTATATGATTAGAGGATGCCCTTGTCCTTCGCTTCCAATTAGTAGCGAGGTTCGATGTTGGTGAAGCGCACAGAATCGTACCCAAAAGTGATACGATTGTGATACAAGCTTCACCACTAATTGATGACATAATCATCGATGAAAGGTCCAGCGCGTCCAGTTGTTGGTTCGCGCGCGCGCGTGTGTGGGCCTCGGACGGCACAACCAGCGGTCGTTGTCCGTGGTGCACTTGTCTCGTCTGTCCTTTAAATCTTAACAGCAAGCTGATGAGCCTGCTCATTGGATTAATTATTATCACTGGCCTGTGAAGGTTTGGTGTGCCGTTGAGCGGTGACGACCATTGGACAGCGATCATTAGTAGGAACCTGCCGGATGGTGTAAGGAAGCTGACGAATTTTAGTAGATATTTTTAAAATGTTGTATTGATAGTTTGATTATGCATAGATTAAGTGTCATCGAGTTGATGAAGATATCTGTCGGAAGCGCACCTAGATGGATGTCATTGATAAATGGTAGACAATAGTGTGCAAGCCAAATCCTTAGCCATTTGTGGCCAACAAAATGAGTAAAAGTGGTAGCCTTTACAAAACACAGCGTCTTCGTTCTTAAATTGTGTTATCCCCCCCTTGTTTAAAGCTTATTTTAATATCTGTCATGTCTTTGCTTCCTTTCAGCTAGCTGTCATTTGCCGGGATTGATGTGTTGTGTGTGCGAAGGTTTTTGTATGTTTTAAGTGTCAAGCAAATAGCTCTATTAAGTGACCACCGGGTGCGTTTGATGCATTTAGTAGCCTTGGATCGAACGAGCAGTCAGCTTCCATCGCTGTGGCATTTTGGCGCTGGCTCGCTGACTATGACACACGCTTTGACGGGCCACTGTCAAAGCAACATCCTCACCGTGCGGGCCTGACGTGTGACGCACGTGCGATGCCCTCGATGTCCTCCACGTGGGTCGAGGAGCGGCCGGGCGACCACGGTGGGAGCCCGGTCGGACGGCGCAGTTCCGCGGATCCGTCGGATGCATTCAGCAACATCAGCAACCAGAGCGCGGGCTCGGGACGGTCGGGTGTGCGCCGGTTCGGGGACATCTTTCGCAACCGGCTAAAGTTGGCCGGTGTCGCAGCAATGCGTACGTTCAACGAAAGCTTCCCGCAGGAGTGCAAGATAAACACGGACGAGGAGAACGGTGTCCAGACGCCATCACCGAAGATGGCGAACGTTGGTGTGAAAGGTGGCGTTCGGACGGCGTCGTTCGATGCGCTGGATGCGGTGCTGGTGAACGAGCGTGTGATGGGACGCAAACGGGATCGTACCATCGTAAAGGAGCGTAGTAACACACTGGCCGGTAGTGGACCTGCTGCTGAAGGTACTGGTGGTAGTAGTGGTGCTGGTAGTGGAGGACTTCGATCGAGACGCAGCTCGACTATGTTCCGGCAGCGGACCGTACATCGTACCCCGAGTGGGTGAGTACCGTTTTTATGCTCCAGCTTGCTTGTTCTCGTTCTTATACGTAAAGATCTTTAAGAACTGTGTGTAATTAGACGAGCGCACTCTGCCATAACTGCTCCGAGGACAAATCTTCCACCAAATGGTGACGATTTTTTGTTTCCAGACCCTTTTCCTCATCCACCAAAAACGATATCAATTAAGCGACCGGAGGAATGGTCTTCACACGGTCGAAGGGCACCTTCGAGAAGAACCCTTTGCCAAGGTTTCCCCCACGGTACAGGCTCTGCTCCGAAGCCGTCACTGATTGGCGTCTAGGTCGTAGTTTGTTTATGCAGCGCCACACGGCCCAAAAAGACCCCCGGCATACATCTCCCCCCATGCAGCTTACCGAGGCCCGGAGCTACATTTGGAGGGATGATAAATTGTTACATCGGTGTACTTGATCGTTCGTCTCGCTTTCGCGCTCCCCATCAACCGTCGATGCTCACGATCTTTGCAGGACAATTAATTAATAAGGCTGTACGATCGTGGCGCTGCATGCAAAGGGACCGCTTCGTCCGGCCCTTCAAGTGCCGGAGGTTAAGGCCGGAAGCACACGCGCTCTTATATTTACAAAGCGCTTCAATTTCAACAGGTTCGGTTTGGTCTCGATTAGGCGGTTGTGTTTGGGTTCCATTAATTGAATAAAATCGTGACATGCCGGGGAGGTTGCTGTTGCGAGTGGATGGAGCATAAGGCACAGGCAACACAACAGCAAACGGTAGAAGAAAAAAAGAAAAACGAACCAAACAAACCGTTTGGCTATGCTAATTTCTCAGCTGATCCGATGAAGCTGCGAGATGACTATAATAGGTGTGAAATTCCACGGTACGAGAATTTTGTGTCCATTCGTGGAATGAGGCTTGTGCCACGGGTGAGCCTTTTATCGGTGTTTCGGCTGCAGTGCAGAAAAGGGAAAGGTACGATTACAGAAGAGAGGAACGTGTCGGCAAACAGAACGACTCCGTTGGACATCATATAGATTGATTTATTTGGGGCGAATGGAATATTTATGTTTTGGGGTAATTAAATTAATTGCTGTACTTTTAATTTTTTCAAGCAAGATCAAAGCAAGTCTTGTTATAATGGCGAGTCTATGCAATAGTTTATTTACATTAAAGAGTTAGTGCCTTGACCATAGTAAAAGAGATGATATTAAACTACCTTGGCTTGGATTCGTTCTTAATCGCAAAAGTGACCTTTACGACAGAAGAACGTCACAGTCTGGTAGCATACGACTGTCCAGTAGGGCAAGGTGGAGCTCCAAATATCTTACGTCTTGGAGCCAAGCTACTGATCAGATGAGATCATCAGTTCTTGTGTCTTTGCCATATAGAGGTAATAAAATGACATATTTATCTGAACTTGAATGGGCATGGATGAGTAACGCTCTAATATTTATATAAATTATCTCAAAACTACATACTTTAAAATCGATTTTACAAACAATCGAAGAAATAATACGGATGGTGCTTATTGCCACAATTAAGCTCTTTTGCTTCATAATATAATTATTAT
Source organism: Anopheles maculatus (assembly GCA_002091835.1). Lineage (NCBI taxonomy): Eukaryota > Metazoa > Arthropoda > Insecta > Diptera > Culicidae > Anopheles > Anopheles maculatus. Next base: position 31,388 of record KZ063532.1, read on the forward strand.
GTAAAAGAAAAACGCTCTAATTTCATGTTTGCGTTTCTTTAAAAAAAAAAAATAAACGTATGGTCATGAGTGGAAAGCCGCTTACACGATGACGCTTGTTGAACCAGTAACGTGCAACCGTCAAACGAGAAGAACTCGTTAATTTGAAATTAAAACCTCTCTCCATCTGTCACATAATCAAGTGAGGGTAATTTTCGTGCATTTAATGAATGGCGATTGTTCAGTAGGTATATGAGTGTTTAAATTGCTACACGAGTGACTTAACTAACGAATTTCATTTCGCTATTAATGTTTGGCGAACAGCATTAAGGGGGCAAACACCATGAACACCGGAGAACGGTGTACAATAATGCCCGCTGGATGATGGGAGTGATGATGCTGCTAGTGCAAACAGTGCCCACTAGCACTTCGGGGCCGGAAAATCCGCCTGTTTATAATTGTCCTGTTCCGCCCTCACGCCGATGCAACCTTCACCCAACCGATTGGCAGGCTGCGAAAGCGTGAAGATCATGATTGAAGATCGCCAACGAGGTCCGCTAGATCGGATCAAAGACACACACACACCGCGCAAACGCGTGAAGGTCTCTGTGAGCGGGCTCATAGCCCACCGATGGTGATTTGGAAGGAAAAGATCCACAAAAAAAAAATGGTTTCCATATGTGTCGCTTCGTCTCAGTTCGAGGGTTGAGTCGTTATGCGCCGACGAATCAAATATTCATCTCCCCAGGGGTGAAACAAATTGAATGGTGGCATTTGGGGTGATACGCATTGCAATCGGGCTGCTCGTTTAGCTCGTTTAGCTAAACGATTCGTTGCATTTGGGCGCTTCCAATTAGTCCAATATCATTCGTTTTAATGAGCCAAATGTGCGGTCTGGGAGATGATCGCATGATTTGCATGATGAGCCGATGGCACGCGCCTTCTTTAATGAATCCCGTTCGGTCGAGCTGGAGAGTGTGAAAAAGAACGCAAATGAAGCGTTCTGATGCTTGCTTTATGGTTCGGTGTGTCTGTGCCACCCCAAAATAGGACACTCACGATCCGATTTGACATTCCCAAGCCGAGCTAGCCAAGGCTGTGTTTACATTGTCGAGCCGGGGGTCGGATTTTCAGCGTCCATGAAAACAAAACCGTGACGTTGTCGTGCAGACGAGCTGAGCTCTATTTGGGTAGCGAATTGGTGCAAAAATTGGAAGGCCACTGCTTATACGTGCGAGGGAGCCATAAACGCCTACAACTACTCGATTGATCCAAAAGTTCAGCGCCATTGGTGCCTTCCTGGTGCTCCGTTTAAATATCATTAATTGATGCTCACCGAAATTTGTTCCAGCTAGCTTCGCCAGATGGAGCGATTGGTCAATGGGTTTCCTTGGTATTTTCGGTACCGTTTTCGTACGGCGGTTCTCTATCATTAAAACATTGCAAAATGTTGTGCTGATCGATGTTGTACGTATGTTAGGTAGGGTACAGTGTGCAAGGTGATGCGTGCAAAAGGAATTTAAATTGCAAGAGAAAAATAGTAATTTAAAGTCTATAAAGTTGGTTGGAATGGTTCAGCTAGAAGATGTACCAGTTCCCAGTTAGTATAGACGAAATCTGAAGCGCACGAAACCATTGGTTCAAGAAGGCATTAGGAATTGTCGGAGTTGTAGTCGAGCTATTCATAAATGCTGTAATTCTCCAACATGAGATGCATCAAGTAGTGAATCGATGTCCAGTAATTGGAATCTGAGCATAATCTATAATCCATATTCAAGAAGGGATATAAATTAAGGTCCACAAGTACACGGTGTTGAATATAACCTTATCTAGCTGAAACTACAATATCAATTATCTCCATTCATCGAAGAAATTGTTGGGAACTATCAGCGAAGATTCCGAAACGGAGAGTTAACCAGTGACCTGATCTTCAGCTTCAGAACAGAACAGCTTTACTCTTACCATCTTCTCGCTAATTTCAAAGCCTCACATGATAGCACAGATAACCGCCATAAGCTGTTATTTAACTCTGGCCAGGCTTACAGTGATCCACATCATATATCAAATAAGTTAATACAGATCCTGGCATAATATGATGATATAGCAATCATTGGGTTTGCGGTTATCCTATGAAGATACTTACCATAGAATCAAGCAAGTTACAACACAAACACAGCGGCCTTGTCAACACAAGCAACAGATAAGAGATCCCATCTTTGAAGCCGCCCACCACTCTGTCTAACATTGATAACATCCTGCTTATCCTTTAAAATCTAGTCAGGAAGTTTTCGTGGACATCGATGATACTACTTCACAAAGATTTTGATGCAATAGAATGACTCGTTAAAGATGACTTAGGTCCCCGAAAGAAAGATTCTCTTCACCGTCATCGTCATATATTAAAACGCCTAAATTTTTTACATTTTTCCAAGTGTGCTCAAATGCACTTAGGAATGATAGAATCGGTACCAGTCCCATCTACAGGGAGGCACCTTTTAACTTCAGCGGTTTTTCACACCAAATAAAAGCGCTTGCTTTATTTTCCTCCACTGCCTTGACAAAGAATTTCCGGCTACCGTAGCATCAAATTGGTTTCTTTGTGCCAATGACAGGCAATTTTTCTTCTCGCAGGCAGCAGCAGCAGCAGCAGCGAATGTGACCTTCGGAGACTGGGTGCCATTTTCGTTATCGACACACGGTGTGCTTGCAGTTGTGCGCTTGCAGAAGGGCACAAGTTTTAAGATCTCTAAATAGTTTAGTGCGATGCTCCAAGGTAGCGCATTTGGTACCGGTGTGAATTACATTTTACACAGTAACCATAAAGTTCATGTTAAAGGAAACGTACCATCTGTCTGCTGTGAAGGATGGAAAAAACACCTCCGTGAAAGGGAAACACTATCAGCATCTTGCCAACCATTTCCGGGCGGTTGCATTTCGGTGGAAAATGCATTCTTTGTTGGTGGTTGAAGGATGGGTAAGCCGTAAATTTTAAAAGATGGCACTCTTGAAACCCGACATGCTAACATGTACCGAGGGCTCATGTGGGAGCTTTTTTTGTATGCGGGAAGCTTTTGCGATGGCCGGCAATAAATTGACTGGCAAATTAGCAACCAACACCGTACCGTATTTTGTAATGAAACGAAAAGTTTTTACGTTTGTATAGGGCGAAAATATTTCACTTTCTTTAATTTCATGATGCGTACTTTGGCGAAAATTTCGTTTGCAATTGTAAAGGTTATTGCGGGAAAATAAGAGACTCACCCTCCTTATGCTTCAAAACGAATCGTTGATGAGAGATAATTTTCATTTTTCTGCATACACCAATCAAGGCGTGTCGGTGCACTAATTTTGCCAGCGACTGCAGAAGGCAAGATTGGCAATAAACCCAAATACCGGTCGGATGGTTCGTGCTGGACGGTACACACAGTGCAGACAAGTTTTTTTTTCAATATGTAAGCAATCGTAGAAACTGCACGCCGGTTTGTGATCGATATAGATCGCTAGCGGCGTGCATAAACATACACCGAATGGTGGACAAAAGATTTCACTCTCTTCAGGTTGTACGGAAAGGAAAAAGAAAAGCGCCTTTAATTCATTCAGCAAAGCAAACGCACGTCCGTATCAGATGTAGCACAATCGATCAATGCAAGATCGGATCGTAATGTGAGCAATGAGGAATCTAATGATATTTTCACTCACCAGCAAACGAGCTGGCATGCGGCTGACCTACTCCGGGTTGCTGTACGGAGCAATGCGCAAGCAAAAAACAAGTGAAATACAAAGCTAACCGGAATGCTCGTTAGATGCTTACTGTGCTAACGTACAGACTCACTGCATCTGTACGATCTGCAGAAGGGATCTTCCCTGCGGTCGCTGATGGAGGTGATCAGCTGTTGCGTAGGGCCTGATACAAGCGAAGGGCTGACCTAGAAACGTTTGCTTCAGGATGCTGTGCCAAGGTGTCCGGGTGTGAGCATTGGCAAACGCTTTCTGTGTCGTTAGATTTCCGGTAAGAAGTATTGAACTTTTTTGTTGTTTAGTTTTCGAGATATTGAAAAGGGTGAAAGTGTATTTTAATATCCGGCGGAAGAGTGTTTTTGTATCATGTACGATGCTGTTGAATGATTGCAACACATTCTTTAACTTGTTTAGATTGCCTTAGGATTTAAAGCACTTCATGGTCATAAAACAAGAGAATGGTTGCTTTTTTCTGCACGGAAAACTTCACCAAAAAACCAAAAACCACACACTTACACATATCTTAAAGCACATTTTTCAACCATCGTTCCTAAAGGTCAAACAGTTTACAAGTTTTCCTTCTTAACTTACACTACGTTCTACGTCTGCTACTGCATGAGGCCGCTGTGCAAGTTTTACTTTCCAGGTTTACTTTCCATTTTCGTCTGTTTAGTGCTGGCGTGTGTGTGTGTGTTTGTTTTTTTTTGCACGATTTCCTCCTACAGCTGAAAAACTAGTTCCCGGTGGTGTGACGAAGCTGATCATCACCGGATTTGCGGTGTTTGAGTTGAACCGGTTGGGGTGGGTTGCTCTTTTTTCCGTTGCGGTCGTTCCATGCGATGCATTTTTCTTCGCAACTTGTTCTACAACCTCTAAAGTTGATGTGGCCGGTGTAGGTGCTTGTACGTACAATTGAATGGGATGGAATTCGGAAAAATAGCTGGGCTTAGGTCTGCCGGTATCAGGAACGGATCAAACGAGCGTTGGGAAAAAGTTCAGTCAAAAGTTCAATCGAGTGTAACAATGAATCGTTGGTGTAATGGGTAGTTTCGGTCTGCTGATGTTAACATTTGGTAGAGGGCTAAGTATTAAAGTGGTTAAAGAATACTAGTAGTGAAATAAAATTAACGGAACCATAGAGAGGGAAATATTTTAATAATAAGCGTTTAGTATGAGATATTTGTGTTGTGAGCTTACAACTCATACAAAACGGTTTTCAAACTCTGGGACAAATTCTTGAACATATCCACAGTTTTCACTGTGCATGAAAATAGACCAACAGATATCTCGAATTGCATCCTGAAACGGGCAAGACCGGTTCCGGAACAGATGCAGTGAGAGTGAAAATCTACGGTACTAACGGGAAGCCAACCCTAGGGCGCCTAACACGAACCGAACCTCACATTCTCACTTTCTTCTTTACGTTTGATATCTTTGTGTGTTACCTTCACCCGGGTGCAGTTTTTCTACACCCGATTTCCACCCATCGCTCTATCTTTCTAGCCGGCTATGAGGGTTTCCCATTCGTACGTGGTCAAGTCAGTGCTCAGTTGCAGAAGCTGAATGCAGTCACTGGTTGTTGTTCCGTTCCGTGATTCCAGTTGGGCAGTCGGGAAACAAAAATCTAGATCAGCTTTACAGTGATTTGTGTGTTTTGGGTGTGTGGGGATTGTGGGGGTTTGGGAAGATATTGGACATTCTGAGTGTAGTGTGTGCGTGCTCAAAAGAGCAGAACACGTCAAAACCGGATCGGAGGTATCATCTGGATGTTTCTCGGTTTCATCGTGTGCTGTTACGGACACGACCCGTACTATCAGATTGCTGTGTAGTTTGTCTTCCTTTACATGTGCTGATAGTGTTGACCCGGACTGAGGGGGGAAGCCTGGTGGTAAGTTCAAACATGGCGATGACTTATTGGCCTTTGATAGTTGGGTCAATCGATTGCATGTGTGCTAACCGTTGAGTCAAAGTTGCTGGTGTCGTTCGTGTATTGTTGCGATAGTATTCCGAAGAATTCGCCCGAAGCTTTTGTGAAGAGTGTAAGATGGATTTTATGTCTCTAGGCATTGTGGGTTCCACCTGTAATCAAATTGCATTTTGAACAGAAGTCCACACTTGCTAGTACGTGTTATGCAGATGAAGTTGTGAAAGTATATGATGTGCTGTGATGATGGGCAGCAGCAACACAAGTGTTGTTGTGTCGTTTCGATAATGATAAACATTGTACCTACATGTTGTTAAGGCGGGTGTGAAAGGTCAAACCGGAAGCTTTCGCTGCGCCCCACGTATAAACGCTTTCCCATTTCGGAGTGTTTGCATATGCGTTTGAATATGATGGAACAAAGAGTGAGAAAGCCGGTTCATATGGGTAATTTTGTACTTGACCTAGATAAGCTTTCAATAAAAAATAAACAAGTACAATACAAACACTTTGAACAGATATACAGATTGGGGGCATTATAGCAATTTTATAAGAAAAAGATGTTTATTTGTTGCTAAAGTCTTGATAATGGAAATTATGAAGATTAGCGTGGAGGTAGGTTACACTTATAATGAAGATGAACTTATTTAAGGGTTGTGTTTGTGGCCATTACTCTTCATACATTCCGCTGCTGATTCGTATAATCTTGTTTTGTAGAGAGGCATGTGAATTGATTTCGCAAACAAAATTATTTGCATCAAAGTTCATGTAACCATGTATGCACATTCTCTTTTCTGGTGCATCAACTGTAATAAAAATAATAGAACAAGTTTGATGTTTATGTATCCTTTGCAAAATTCGAGCGGTACACGCTTAGAAACAACGTCGGGATCATAAATTCGTTGAAGGCAGAACAAGTTGCATGACCATTCTCTCCCAGCACTGCATCTGTAAACGGAGGCAATGACATTCGCGGGTAGATATTTTTATTGGCCTTGTAGTACAACACCTCTTCGTTTCGAGATATCCTACACATGGAGTTGCTTTCTTCACCATTCAACCAACAGCTAACGGCAAATTGCGTAAGTCTCGGCACTGGTTTGGGGCGTTAAGCGATAGTGTCTAAAATATGCAAATTTAGCAACACTGTGTCTTGAGGTGCACCTAGCCCAGACTCAGGTCTTGTGATTTGTAGTGCCGAACCGAGGGGTCAACTGGATCGATCCATTTCTGCACAACGATCGACGGCGATGGCTTTCACCTCGACAAGTAAGATATTTTGTGAGGATTTTTTTTGCATCAGCTACTTCATTTAAACATTCACAGCAACGTACTCGGCAAATGGGGTATGTAGCGGCTCATTCACCACTCCTGTATGGTAGCCTAGCGGCTAATCTAGGCATTGCTTTGAGGTGGCGTAAAAGGTTCATTGACTGGACCGGGGTAGGCTTCTCCAGGACGACCGGTACGAAATGGTGTCACTGCAGCGGATGATGATGACGGTGTTACGATTCGAGGAAAGGGAAATCTCGGCGGCTAAACCGGTGGCTGGTTGATTAGTAGCAGCAACTAGTTTTACACCAGCTTAGCGCGTGGTTGATGAACTTGCTGACTCATTAGTTAGTTAACGATGCCGAGATGCAGATCGTCAGATCAGATGCTTACATATTTTCGCAATGTATAACAATGCCATTAGAGGGATTAAGATGTTTTATCTAGTTGATGTAGAAATCATAATCCTAAATTTATTGTAGTCGGAAGATGCAATGGGAGGAGACATGGGTGTAATTTTGCCTTGATGAAGAATTGAGACATTTTTAGGTATTTCTTGCTAGATTTGCTCAATCTCCTCAATATTTGATGTTCACAAGTGTTGCAGGTTCGCAACATACGTTCTAAATAATAAATCCATTCTCATCCATTAATCTCTGGACGTAAAAGATCATCAAGAACCTATGATAGAACAAAATGATTTGAAGCTTTTATGTCCTGCATTTCTAACCGATTCTAATAACATCATAATGTTTCTCTACTTTTCCATAGTGCAAACACAAAATCATTTGCTGAGGACGAAGTGATCGAGAAGAGTGAACCCACGGGCAAGAGTGGACACCCGCGGCATACGCGCAAAGAGGACAAAAAGCCCAAACCGGACGATGCGGTTCCGGTGGCACCACGGGCGACCGATTTCCATGGCAACAAAGGACAGCTACCGGATGGTGAGCGGGGCCGGTTGGCAACGCATCCGCGCACCAGCATTGTGCACCGCGAACCAATGGACGAGGTCGTCGTTGGGAAGCCACCGAGCCGTGAACGCATAAACTCTACCTCACACTACTCGACCGAGAAGAGCGGATCGTCGGGTTACTACAGCACCAACCTCTACTCAACCGGTGGTTCCTCGGTGGACGAGCACATCTACTGCGAACCGATCGATCGTTGCCCACGCACCCAGCGGCTCGAAGACGAAGCGAGCCTCAAGCGTACGAGCACGGTGAAGTCCGCCAACCAGGCGACGAATGAGCCAGTGAAGACTAGTGCCAGCTGTGATAGGAAGCGGGGCGGGAATGATCAGGAACTTTCGGAACTGCAGCGCAATATACGAGGGCTGGAGCAGTACTACTATCCGTCGTCGCTGTCGTCTCCAACCGTGCCGGTGCAGATAAGTGTGATGCGGGCGTCTGTCGCACAGCAGCCCCTGCATGCAACTTCAAACATTGGGGTCGATGGTGGTGGTGGTGGAGCTGGTGGAGAAGATTGTGCCGAAGGTTGTGAGGGACAGGAGCGGTCTCAGGAACAGCAGGAACAGCAACAACTATCCGTCATTATGGAGGGCAACGATGGACAGATACCGAGGCCTATTTGGCCACTCGACACGGATGATTCGCTGATGGATATTAATCTGGAATCGTTTCGTATGGCAAACCACAGCAGTCAGAACCTGATTGGGTTTGAGAGTCCAACGCTGTCCTCGATCTCCGAGAGCGAGATGTATGCGATGCGCGATCAGGTAACGGATGGCGCAGCCGAGGGCACTAGTCGCAAGAAGTCACAGTACGAGGAATATCTAGAGTTCCACAACACGCGCAACATACTGGAACAGATACGGGGAAAGCTAAACACACTGCTCGAACAGCGGTCGGAGCAACAGGAGCAAGCCTCCCAACGGATACCGACCGCAGGGCACCCGTACGTGAAGGAACCGGGACCGAGTGAAACGGAGCTGGAGAAGAACATTGCCATCTTGAAGGCGGATCTGGACGGGTACCTGCGCACGATGAACCAGAAGAACGAGAACGAGATCCGACGCTTTTGCAAGGGCATGAGCCGAGAGCCGAAAGTCGTGGCCGTCCAGAACGCAGTCGAGCAGCGAAATCGTTCCCGCTCTGGTTCGATACTGAGTCTGGAGCACGATTACGAGATGCTGGAGCGAACGGGTGTCGTTCCGTACCCGACTTCGTGTGGATCGGAGTCAGTGTTACCGTACTATCAAGTTTTACCACCGGACATAGTTGAGGGACGACCGCCGGCAGCATTACCAGCCGCTGCGTTGGTGCTTAACCGACGCAGCCCACCAAATCCTTTCGCCCAGGAAGTACGTCAGCACGGTGGTCCACCGGGGTCTGTTGGTGGTCTGCATTCACTGTGCTGCCAGCAGCGTTACCTGAACAGTGATGAAATCCGGGTTTGCAATCGGTACGGTGGTTGCGAGCGTACGGATCCTAATGTGGCCATCGAAATGCCCGACAGTGATGACGGTGAGGTTGGGAAGACGTTCGTGACGGGGAATGGGCGCGGTGGTGGTGCTCGTAGTGTCGATTGTCGAAGTGTCAGTATTGGAATGCCGGAGGATGAAACGGTGGAAGGTGATAGGTTGGGAAGGCGTGGGTCACGTGTAAAGTTGAAAACGAACCCACCGGATGGGTGCCCGGCGAAGGGTGAGTGTGTGAGTGATAGTGGGAGTGGGGGGCCACATATGGCGCACTGTGATTTTAATCAGCTGCAGCGCAACATCACGCTCGAGCGCATCATCCTGATGGAGAGCCTCGGCAAGTCGCGCAACGGCCAGTTCGGAGATAAGGAGAAGATGCTGCTCGAATGGCACCAGAACAAGCCGAGCTGCTGGGAGCTGTACTATGGTGCGAATCGGGAGGAGCATCCACCACATCAGACGCTGATCCGGAAGATGAAGCTCGGCCGCAAAAGCACGGTGTGCATTTCTTACGTGAGTAGATGGATTTATGTACATTTGTTACAGCTATTTGGTGCATTCTTTAGCTTCTATCGTTTGATAGTAGATCTCTTGTTGTTTTGCTTCTGCAACTCATAATACATAATTCGTATCAGGTCCCACCAAATACTTTCAATGAAGGCCCCTTTGCCAGACCATCACCAAGATAAGCACATAAGATTTTAATGCATTGTAGAAATTTCTTTTGATTCTATCTTTGGAGTAGCATTTGCCAGAAATTCTATTCATTTAACTATAATTTTTTTATGCGACAATGTTGACAGACGTCAAAGCTTCCAGAAATGATATGAGTTTTAAATACTTGGCATCCCGAGCCAAAAACTTTTGACGTAAAGGGTTCCGACGCCTTTACCAATCCAATAGGAAGTATTGTGATGGTAGAAAAGCGAATTGAAACCTCAAAAAAAATAATATGGTAGGACCAATAAAGCATCGTTTAGTTTAAACCACGAAATGGTTTCCTTGGATTCAATCCGGACATTTCTGGCTAAGCTAACGGTTAGCTTATCTGTTCTAAAAAACATTCCCAAACGTGATGAAATTCGTAAAAGCAAAACATAACTCATCCACATGTCTCACCACGCGTTGATACATCATTTTTCACCAGCAAAATAGATTCGACCCTCGGAAGATCGATGTGAACATATAAACGAGCTAAGGAAATTTAAAACTACCTCGCCCGGCCATCAGCCAAGTTCATTGCCAAAGTCAATGGTGGCGCTGGCGATTTTGATTGCGTATCATTCAACCCCGAAAATGGCTAGTGTGCCCGTGTGTGTGTGTGTGTGACCAGTAGGATGAGAGACATATTTCACACAGTAAGCTCGTTGCAAAGCTACACCTTCCACCCGATGAGCATCGGTTGTATGGGGCCCGCTTGAATGTGACAAATATTTCGGAGCAGCGTTTGCAAAGAATCTCAAGGATATCGTTTCTTGGGCGTGAGATCGTGATCTCAAGGATGTTTTTCGGGAGTCACCCGGGGTGCTTTCTTTGATTTCGATTTCATAAATACTCCAATGCCACGTGGTGGATATATTTGTCGCGCCAAATTCACACTGTTTTGTGATGGAAATTAGCAGTTTTTGTTTATTACGAATCAATTTGCATATCAATCAATCAGATAAATTTGCGGATGGTGATAAGATGTAAATGAAAAGTTAATTTCAAATTCTTATGCTACACAACGCTAACGGTAAGCATTAAATGTGCCACAAAAGCTTCACCGTTGGCGTGTAAGTAAATAAACGAAGCGATTTGTACTGTCACAAGTCAATGTTTAATATTCACGCGTGATGGTAGAAAAGCGAATTGAAACCTCAAAAAAAATAATATGGTAGGACCAATAAAGCATCGTTTAGTTTAAACCACGAAATGGTTTCCTTGGATTCAATCCGGACATTTCTGGCTAAGCTAACGGTTAGCTTATCTGTTCTAAAAAACATTCCCAAACGTGATGAAATTCGTAAAAGCAAAACATAACTCATCCACATGTCTCACCACGCGTTGATACATCATTTTTCACCAGCAAAATAGATTCGACCCTCGGAAGATCGATGTGAACATATAAACGAGCTAAGGAAATTTAAAACTACCTCGCCCGGCCATCAGCCAAGTTCATTGCCAAAGTCAATGGTGGCGCTGGCGATTTTGATTGCGTATCATTCAACCCCGAAAATGGCTAGTGTGCCCGTGTGTGTGTGTGTGTGACCAGTAGGATGAGAGACATATTTCACACAGTAAGCTCGTTGCAAAGCTACACCTTCCACCCGATGAGCATCGGTTGTATGGGGCCCGCTTGAATGTGACAAATATTTCGGAGCAGCGTTTGCAAAGAATCTCAAGGATATCGTTTCTTGGGCGTGAGATCGTGATCTCAAGGATGTTTTTCGGGAGTCACCCGGGGTGCTTTCTTTGATTTCGATTTCATAAATACTCCAATGCCACGTGGTGGATATATTTGTCGCGCCAAATTCACACTGTTTTGTGATGGAAATTAGCAGTTTTTGTTTATTACGAATCAATTTGCATATCAATCAATCAGATAAATTTGCGGATGGTGATAAGATGTAAATGAAAAGTTAATTTCAAATTCTTATGCTACACAACGCTAACGGTAAGCATTAAATGTGCCACAAAAGCTTCACCGTTGGCGTGTAAGTAAATAAACGAAGCGATTTGTACTGTCACAAGTCAATGTTTAATATTCACGCAAGACTTCGAAATTGAAATGAAATCGTTTGGCAACGGTGGACAAATGTTTTATCGATTCGGTTCGATTAGTTACCACGCAGCATCCAAATCAACAAACCGCTGTGTGAGCTTCTCTGTTGATTGCAAAATTCCATTCCACCGCTGGCGATGTGTTTGTAAAACGCTTGAGAAATTTGTTCATGCGACATTTTTGCTTCGAATTCGTTCGTTAAACATTGACCATTATTGTGCGAGCCCGAGCGTACGCAAAATGTGATTCTGCCGTCCGTTACTTCCGTGTCAACAGACGCACGAGGGTGCAGAGGATTGTTGCAGCCATTCCCAACATTGACAGTTGGTTTCCACAGCCAACACCGCAGCCACTGCGGTATGTGTGTGTGGTATGGAAAAATGACTAATTTTCGGTTGGATTAGGTTTTCGGAGATTTTGGGTAACGAGTGCGCCAGGCGGTCATATGTGTGCGGTGGCAGTGACCGTTTGCTTGTTTGTTTCGGTCCCGAGCAAACGATAACGGTGTCCGGCACGCGGACAATGGCACGAACGAATGGAATTGTAAACACCGATATTGGTCATTTCCATGCTGACGATCCGGCACCGAACGTTGGGGCGTTGTTGTTTTTGGGGGTTTGAGCAGTGATGTGCAATGAGTTGGTGGATGTGTGTATCCACAATTTGACATTTCGATACGATTGAAGCTGGTAGTGGTTATTGATTGTTAAACGGGATATTTGGTCGCTTACGGACTTCATTTTGAAGGCATTGAAGTAATAAAATTGTGTTCCTTAATTCTACCAACTTCTACCTATCAATTGATATAGTGTTCAATAACATTAAAATCCGAACAGTTAAAGCTCTCCCGCTATTGGTCTTTAACAAACCCAGATTGAAATCATCCGCGAGCAAGCAAACCAAACACTTTCCCCGTGGGCGACCGTGTAATTGGTTAACTGGTGCCTCACCCATTTCGCGGAACGCTCATCGTCCGGGAAACCTTGACGAGGTAATACTCTGATTTAGGAGCATCGATCGGCTTCTCAATAACCGGCAGATAATTCTTGCGAAAGGATCAACCTTCAAAAGGATTCACGACCACACGACCTGGCAAGGTTTTCATAAATCATACTTTTGCAAGAAACTGTCCACACCTGTACACACAAGCGAACTGTTGATGCTGTCTGCTGACATCAGAACCCATCCGACTGTCCATCTTGGAAAGTGGTTTTGTACAGTGGTCTCTCACGCTTGTGGGAGGAACATTTTCAAAATTTATGACACACAAGTTTTGTTGCAGGCGAGCTTCGGTTCGACAATACCGGATGCCGGAAGTGTGGCTCCTTCCGCTTAATAACCGAAGGCTATCCTTGTGTAGCTTACCAACTGTCTTTAACTATTTTCCGTACCATGGTTTTCCGTTTTTCCGAGTGGAAGATAATGGAACATCTATCTCTTTCAGTCTCTATGTCCTTTGTACAGTGGTCTCTCACGCTTGTGGGAGGAACATTTTCAAAATTTATGACACACAAGTTTTGTTGCAGGCAAGCTTCGGTTCGACAATACCGGATGCCGGAAGTGTGGCTGCTTCCGCTTAATAACCGAAGGCTATCTTGCTCCCTGTGTAGCTTACCAACTGTCTTTAACTATTTTCCGTACCATGGTTTTCCGTTTTTCCGAGTGGAAGATAATGGAACATCTATCTCTTTCAGTCTCTATGTCCTCCCTTTCATTGATCTTGAAGGATAGTCGATTGGTGGCCAGGTAAAGCTTCTCCCAGCTCACGAGAGCTTCATAGTGGTTAAATTTGGAACATTCAAATTTCGTCAGATCAGTTGGATGGGATGGGACCGACATCTTCGGCATCCTTGGTTGTCGGTTTTAGTTGCTGATGATGGATTTATCAGTAGCTGGTTGGGTTTTGTGGACAGCTTGGTGGGGGAAACGGAGGTAGTTGCGAGTGCTGGAGGCTTTTCCACCGAAAAACCTTTTCGCTTCGTTGTCATAATGGGCTGGGGAAGAGATTAGTGGGCGGGAGCTTTGGGAAGCCATGTCGGAAGTTCCGAATACCACCTGAGGGTGCACTCGCGTTTCAAGATGATTAGATAAAATCGATACTTCGCTTCGTTCGCCAGCCAAGATTGGGTGGTGCGTACGTGTGTGTGTGCGCGCGTGATAGAATTTACCTGGTGGAATTTTCACGCGAAACTAAATGAGCGACGAGTGCGAACCACCCAGGCTACTCACGGTGAAAAGTAATCAGGATTTACCGATGCCATGACCGATTAATCGCCGTGGAGATTGGTTCGACGAGTGTGCCATTCTGTGGTTCGCATAATGATGTTAAGAGATGAGGCTGTCGTGGTTTCAGCGGGAACGACTAGATTCGAGACACTTCCACGATCGCGCTATTTATCTTTAAATAATGAAGACTATTTTAACTATTTATTTCATTATAAATAGGCTTACATACAGTCACAATAAGATTGCGGAATGTGAAAAGCGATTACTGAAATGAGTATACGAATTCACATTGGCAGATCCGGCTAAAATTCCTGAATGTATGCGAGTCGCTTTTAAAACAAACAGCGCCAGCAGGGAAGCGAACGAACCAACACTTCAGGCGCACTTTAACGTCCGTAAGGTCATAATCAATTAGGGTTACGGTGTCGGCTGGGGATTATTATTATGAGTTTACCGCGGGAACTGAAATGCCAATTTGTACTCGATTTTATGTGTTGGATACCTTTCCGTGTTGCTCTTCGGAGGTTTCCTCTAAATGTCAGCCCGCGAAATGAGTCGATTGAGCCGTTTGGGAGGAAGATTGCTCCTTTTGTGCATGTTTATGATGTCTTTTCTGGTCTGGTAGGACTTAATTGGTAATGTGATCATGAATTATTTGACCCATACTTTTAAATCTATTTATTAGTGCATAAATTAAGCAAATTAGCATCAAATTAAGGAATTATAATATGCAATTCTATCAAATCAAGCGTCACTTGTTGCTGAAATCCTTCATTTGTCATTTTATTGTGTTTGCCAGATAATATGTGAATCTAATTAATGGTTGGACATTAACTTCAATGAATAAAATCTTCATTTTCATGAAGAGTTCAAAGAGTATGGAATATTTTCATATCCTGGAACCAATGAATTTAAATGATTGACAGTTGTTTTCGTCCATTCTTACGGTTCGTCGCGGTAGTGTCAAATCTGATGGACAGTACTGTTCATCTACTCAAATAAAATGTCAATAGATTTATTTTACAAGAGTTCATGAGAACTTTACAAGAAATAAGTTATTAATACTTGATTAAGAATATATTTTTAGCAGAATTAAAACCAAGACAATTTCTTGAATTTAATTGCAGGTAAATCCTATAATTTTGTTGTAAGTCCTGGTTATTCTAATGAAGCATCAAGGCTTCGCTTATGTCTCTCACTAATGGCAAATTAATAATTCCATTTCGCAAGTGCTCTGCAAATAGATCAGATTGCTTAGAACTTCAGCATTATCGTTATCATTCGCATTGCGCATCAATTGCAGTATATCTAGACCTGTAGCCTTCCACCTGGCCGGCATGCATCCAGCTGGCCGACCGGTGTGTTTCATCGTTCGCACCGTTCGCCAACTCTCGCTATAATCCTTGCCGTGGTTCGACCATCATCATCGGGCAGCATCTTGGCTAGCTCCATTAAGCTGATTAAGCCGAAGCACAGTGAAACAACAAGTGCTATTTTAATTGCAACAGACGCCCGGCCACGGCAGACATGGCGGTGTGTGAACGGCACAAGAAAAGGCGTGCACATAAGCTGACCCACTCCGGGGTCCAGCACACTGTACCGTGCTCGCTCGAACCGCCCGCCACAATTTTGGGTGAACGATTGACCTGTGCCAAAAAACTCATTTCCAAGGTCCGCGTGCCGTGCGTAATGCCAATGGTGCGTTCCTACTGCAACGGGAGAAACGGTGGTGTTGTGTGTGTGTGGGGTGAAATATTTTCAATCAAACCACCCACCCGAAACTCACCCACTTGCTGTTGATGATCATCCGTTTCTCTTTTGTACTGCCGCTGCGTGTGGGGTGAGAATAATTGTTGGTGGTGTAGATTCGGTAGCACATGTGTTTGGGGCGTGTGTTGTTTTTGATTGCACAAAAAAAAAATAAACAACCAACCAACAGAACATTAAAGCAGCCGGTATGCGTGCGATCACGTTCCGACAGTCGTCCTTATGCTTATGCGGCAGTGAAATGTGTAAATAATGCATTGGTGCGCTGGTCGGTGCGTAGTAGTTATGCGATGAACCCGCAATTATGACCTATTGGTGAAAAGCCGCAAATGGAAAGGGAGGGAACAGAGAGGGAGAGAGGGGGAGGGGGAGTGAACCAGAGCGAGGGTATAAATATAGCATAAAAAGATTGTTAAAACAGTAGCTTAACAAATGGAAAGTGTTTGTTTGACAATGCGTTAGTTGATTGTTATAGCTTTTCTTATGTCAATTTGAAGTAAACATTCATGTGATCGAAGTACATTAAGAAAGAGCATGGTTTTAACTGTAGATTGCTTTATTTTTAATTTGATATTTTTATTTTTATGTAACACGATGCTTTAATTAATAAACTAATGTATTTGTGTATTTTATTCGCTACTTTCAAATCGTTACATTTAATATCAGTAACATTAGCTTGTTCCTCGGAAGTTTTGTTTCTTTGTTTATTTGTTTATTTGTTTTTTTTTGTTTATTTTGTTGCTTTATTAGTTTCATGTTTAAATTATTGTTTTTCTTCATTCAATAACGTGTAAGTTTCCTACACATTTTCATTAATTTTTTTTTGGTTTTTAGTGTTTTTATCTTGAAAAAATGGTTCTATTTTTTGCATCTTGTATTTAGTCTTTCTTTTTTTTGTTTTATATGTTTCTTGCACTTTTGGTAAGAGATCTAGAATTTAATTATTCACTTTTTTTAAATTAATTATTCGAACACATATTCTTAAGTAGTTTATATAAGTAGTTTATAAACTGTATTCCGAAGATGCGTACTTATTGTCCTTTAACTAAAGTATTAAAAACTGATGGAATTAGTCGAATAAAAAAGATAAAAATGTATTGTTCCACGATGTTGACAAAAGAAAAAAGAACAAAAGAAGAGAAACAAACAAACACACACGAAAATTACACGTGACACTTAATGTTCATACATCGCGAATGTCACATACACGCGCACGCATGTGTTCAGGTGTTGCCGAACCATTCGCCAAATCTGTGCAACTGTACTGGCAATCATGGCGTGGATGTGTGGTTTAATGTTCGCAAACCTTGTCAAATTATCATTACTCACCTTCGCTTTCTGGCCCGCCACCATACGTTTGAAACATACCGAATTTAGTTGCCGGGACACGTACGCACAGGTGAAGATGCGGGTGAGGACTGGACGACGGGTAGGAATGCATCATTCACGCGCGTATGTTAAACCGTGGTGCTTGTAACGAGTTTTCGGCCGAAACACTTACGGAATGCAGCTGAACGAGACGCCTGGGAACCACTGGCAAACACGAGTGAAGCCGTCGGTTAACGTTCCAAGTGCTTAACGATTTATAGCGTCCTTTTCGGGGTTTGGTTTGCTGGCCGGGGTCTCCAACTCGCGGTGGGAGTCTTGCGGTGGCAATAAAAAAGATGGGGTGGGTAAGAGCAACAGCAACAAGAAAAGTAGGTCCAACGGTTGGTGCTTCATTCAGCAGCGATAGAAGGTGGTCTCTTCATCGGTATCTTCTCGCGCCATCCTCAACCTGAAGCATAATTATGTTGGCGCTTCTTCGGACTTCAGACCAGTGTGGCACCTCGAAAGCTACGTTGTCGATGATGGATGGAAAGGTTGAATGAATGTGGTTTTAAATCACCTGTTTGGCTAGTGTTCGGTGTGGAGGCTCGCTTGGCTAGGTCTTGTGCGAAAGAAATAGATTAAGAGAGACATTTTCTTCGCATAAGCCGAGGTACAAAGCAAATCTTCTTCAGCTTATGGCGATGGGCTGTTGTGGCGTTCGTAAGCTGGCTTAAGACGCGTTTATGACTCTTCCGAGAAGCTCGTTCGATATCGTTAAACCGTTTACAGCAATCAATTGTGCAAAGAGCTCTATTGATTTGCGAAGAGGAACAATAATTGAACCTCTGGTTGGTTCTCCCGCACACCCTTAAGTAGGTATAATAATGCTTGAAAATGCGTCTTTACTTCGCTGTAACGTTCGCTGTAATGTTTGTTGATGTCGATGGAAGAGATTTGTTTTTCCAATGTTCGGTGTAACAATATTTAAAGAATGCTTTCTGTTTAACAACAAATTGCAGTGGTGGTGTTTAAACATTTAACACCGTATTGCAGCAAAGAAGATGCTCCAGCGCATACATCGGATGCAGAAATCGTGTACAGTACACATGTACAGAAAAGTTGGTTAAGCGTTACATGCTTGTTTGAAAATCGTCTCGACATGGCGTTACCGAACGGTGCTACCAATTAGCGGATGCCAGTGTGGTACACCACGAAATTGAACTTCAACCCATAAACCCTTACATCACGGCCGCTCCCGACACCAGACCAGGCTAGTTCACACGTGGTCATGCATCGGCGGTTACATCCACTGTTCAGTTTTTCGCTTCCATCGAGTGAATAGCATCCTGTGGGTAACGATGGCAATCGCGTTGCTGACCTTCCGTACGGCGCGCATACCCATGGTGGCCTTTGTTATCGTTTTGATTGTCGTTATCATATGCGAGGTAATTCGGTTGTTTTAGAGAATTAGACAGAATTGATAAAGAAACATGCTTGTACTTCTCGTCTATTCGCATTTTTATATAATTTTTTTTATTTTATGTTTTAGCTGTATGCCTTTGCTTTATGACTACTGTTTTTTCCTTTTAGTTATTTTTTTTATTATAATTTGTATATGTTTTATGTGATGTTTTCTAACACTGTTTATTGAAATGATTTAATAAGTTATCATCAACACTTTCAAATATGCTGTTTTAAAGTTTGCTTTCAACTGTTTATTTGATTTGAGTTGGTTGATTTCTTGCTCAAAATTTTATGAAGATACTCTGTCGGTTAAGAGTAAAATATTTTAAGAAATAGAGAAATTTTAAAGTTAAAAGATTTTAAAGCCTAATAATAAACTTATTCGCTTAAATTACTGCTTTGTTGTACAAAAAAGTTCAATTTTTATTCACTGCATTTTTTCACACTAATCCCGGTCGTCATG
>KZ063533.1:0-49579 GCA_002091835.1 Anopheles maculatus
TCTATATTCTGTTTGTGTGGTAGTGAATTCGCACAAAAGATGTCGCTACGTACAAAAAAAAAATCTCTCATACATACTGTCTTCGATCTAGGCAAGATCTAGAAATTCTCGCGACGAACGAACCGCCCCAAGCTGAACTGTTGAGCCTGGGAATTGTTGGGTGATTTATCGCTTGTCCCCCAACAGTCGTATTTCGCCTACTCGAGTAAAACACGAAGTTCCAGAGAAAATCGTCGGTCAGCTACTTGATATCGAATCGCATAAATATCAATTAATAACCGATCGATCGTTTTCTGTGCATTGTAGCCGAACGGTTTGGACGTATCCCACTGCACGGACCGGAGTCCGAAGCTCCGTAACCTTCTTCCGGGGTTCGCTGGTCACGGTGCGCCCCACAATTCGCCATCAGTCTGGTAGGTATCGGCCGGGTGGATATGTGTCGGGTGAGAAACAACAGTCTCAAATTTATGTCCCATTTGCAGCCGATTCATGTCCTCATTTAGTCACACGGTCCACCGATCGGAGCTACCACACGGGTGCGATGTCTTTTTCTCGTAAATTCCTGTAGTCTTTTTCTGAATCAAATCCGCTGATGGGTTTTGTCTTTGCCTTTAGCCAATGCATCGCGCTACCACCGCTCTAGGGAAACCGCTGGCACAGTCCGTAATCCTCCGACTGAAGAAGTCGTGTGAAGAAGTTTGTATTTTTATATCGAAGCAGTTTAGAACAGCCTCGGTGGCTCCTATTCTTGTTGGTTTTTGGGCCTCTTCCTTCTCTGTCCGGATCGCATCTTTTCCACGGTGGATGATTTATTAGATCAAGACACCATGCCGTCACGTTGCGCCTTCTCAGTTTCCTCGGTGTTCTAGCCGAGTCCTCCGATTGTGGTTCGTTTGTTTGGTGCGTTTTGTTTGTTTTTAGCCTCCGGCTTCGACGATGGCTCGAGACGGTTCCGTCTGCCTACAGCAAGCCCCGAAGGAGCAGGTTTCCTTGGAAAGGCTAGGCGTGTTTTATGATAATGACAATCGAAAGTTATTAGATACATATGTCTCTAAATTAGACACAATCGACACAATCGATTCTAATGTGGAATAATGCGTTTATGGGATTTTGTGTACAGAAGTGGGAACGGAAATCTAATGCAATAACTTCAACAAACCCTTAGTGGAAGTATTTTAGCAAACTAGGGAAACCCCCACTACGATCACAATACTGAATCTAGGCGTTGGTAAGAACCGTGACTCTGGACGCAGCGTATCGATCGATTTTTCCTGGTAAACAGCAGTGGCGACATCATTTATCTTAACCTACCTCGTTCATCTTCCTGTGTTGATCTTCTATCCTAGGGTTCAGGGTAAGCGTGTTCCTAATCCATAGTCAAAAAAAAAAACGCTCGATCGGTCCATTGATCTACAGATTCCAGATCGGACGCCGACGGTGATCTATTTCGTAGATAACGCCAGTGGCCAGTGGGATTGAGCGAGTTAGCTAGGGCAACAACAAGCAGTGCCAGAATTCTACGAAATCGTCTCACTAGAAGCAGATCGAATTGTGCGTGTCTCCGCTACGCTGCTCTACTGGCCGATCGCTTCAACCTACCCGCAACCGGTGGACACGAACGAAATATTTAAATTATGTAATTAATGATGTTTATGAATTTATTGACAATTTACCAAGAATTTATTGATTTGCTGCGGGTGGACTGGAAAACTCAGCGGGAAACCTAAACATCGGGTAAGGGTCCTACACTTCTTGTCTTTCCTCCGCCCTGATCGCCCTGACCGAGGCACCCTACGTGTGATTTATTTGGCGCTCGGAACAACTGATTTCTGAGCTGGCATTTGGAACCATTGAAAGTGCTTCCCTGCCAAGAAAGTGCTTTATTCCTGTGAAATATTGCATCGATAATTAAACGGCATAAAGCAGCATAGTGGTAAGACACACTAAGCAGAGGAAGGAAGGGCCATTTGACGAGGAAGGGAGCATTGTACAACATATGTGACGATATTTGTCTTCCACCAAAACTCAATGTGGCACACACAACAAAGCAAAGGTTCTTTCTGGCGCCTCAAGACAAAGACATACTGCGCCTATTACACACATCTTACGCCACCGACAAAACAGTGACCTGCCGGAATTGATATTCAACGTAGAGCGTAGGAAAACTTTACGTTTGGAACTGTGGCTAAAAATAAACATCTACAAGAGCAATTCGTCATTCTTGAGGGTTCCGTTGCGCGTTTTGTGATTTATTTCCTAAAGTCTCGGTTTTGATACTGATACTCGGTAACGTCTCCGGGCTTTGACTTTTAATTAGAGCCAAATGTTGTTGGTGGTACAAACTCTCGAAACATTGACTCTTCGGACAGTCACCAGTGCGGATCAATCGGATCAACAGGAAACATAATCCACAAATGTTGTCTAAAATCTTCCCATGAGAATTACGATAGAAAAAAAAAACCCGCCGTCCAATTTGTGCCAGAGAACCAATCCATGAAATCAATAAGTCACTGAATCTTCCGTCCAATTCCATTCCAGAAGCGACTTCGATCGATCGAGTTCCGATCAGGGACGCATTTTAAATCTGTACCACCGATAAACGTGCTCGTTCTCCAGCAACTTTAAATTTCGGCCGCTGTTTGGTTCAGACAGTGCATCAAAGATAACGACAACGCAGTTCCAGTTCCTTCCGAATGAGAGGTGGTATATGGACCAAACGGTGTATCGTTTATTCTAATGAGCTCTTGTGGCAGGAGAGTGGCAGGCTCCAAGACGATCATCTCGAACATGGATATTAAGCGAACGGCGCAAAGGATGTACTGTTGCTGTTATTTACGAGCTTTTGGGGTGGAGCTTCTTGGGAAAAAAACATGAGCACGATAAATTTTTACGTTAAAGATAGCGGTTTTCTGATTAAGGAGTGTGGTTGATACTAAAAATCGGCACTTAAATTTTAACGGTCAGCTTGACAGTTGGAAGATGTCAACCGGTAGCCAAATGCCATGACGTGCAACATTCTTGGACGATGTTGTCAAGTGGGTTTGTTGTGTTTGTTTACATATTTACGCGTGTGCGTTTTCCAATTGGTATCGTTTCCGATTTTATTGCTCCAATAATCTTTCGTGAATGCTACGGTTCTTTACCTAAAAACCTTTAATGTGTTATTTTGGGTGGATCGTGTACGGTATATCAAAATTCAATATCTTCTATATTGAAAGCAAAAAAAGCAGCCTCAGTCCTTCCAGAAATTCAATATATGTTTCGGACAATACAACCCCACAACAGCGGACGGATGTCGCATAGAGAAGCATTGCCGCAGCGTTAGAAACAGATCCTACACGCGCATTAGTAGTAGCATCCATTTCGGCAACGTCCCCTCGTCTCTACTGGCCCATTACCCAATGCTAGAAAACGCAAAACGAAGAAACCGCACCAAACTCCAAACAACCGTTCGAATCGATACTTATCGTCGTCACGTTGTTATTTATTGCAAATCGACAGGCGGGAATTATATTTTCGGCATTTTTCGTAGCAATTTTTCTCGTTTTCGCACGGTCAATTAAATGGGACAACGCAACCATTTCCGTGCTGGCAACAGCAACAGCCACAGCAGCAGCAGCCGCAGGAGTGTGAGTAAAGAGCCATTCGAGCCAGCGCGAGAAGCCGAAAAGCCAACGAGGTTTGTATGACACTCGGAATGGTAAAGAAACGGGATGAAACAACAAACCAAACTAACAAAAAAAAAATCATCCAACAAACCTTCCCTAAAGAAGTCCTTCGTTCATTTGTATCTTCGTAGCCGATTCTGGGCGCGCTCGTCGATTCCGTTTCGCCGGAACACACGGTTCCGTATGGTGACGGCGGCGGCATCGGTCTCAAAAAGGCTGCGACTTTTCCCACACTCTTGCCTCACCAGTATGCGCGCACGGACATTTGTTCCCGGACTGAAGAAGCACAGCAAAAGGAAGAAAAAGGCAGAGTCAGCATTCGGGACACTTTGAGTAAACGCCGTTCGTTCGATGATTCGCGAAAAAAGGAAAACACACACACACAAACACCAAATCGCAGATAAATAGATAGCGAAGAAGATAGAACCCGCGGAACATGGTATGGGAGGTTCGATTCGCGCGCGGTCATTTCGGGCGAGCACCGATCGAAACGAAGCAAGTACCAAGAAGCATCAGCATCGGCAGAGTGCTCGTACCGGTGGAATGGTCGAAAAGGAGCAATACATCGCTTCGGTCAGCGGTGTCCCATTGTGTCACCGGGAGTGCCCTTGTCTTGTTGACCTTGTCGTGCTGTGCTCGAGTGGTCGGCCCGCGGTTCCCTATTTAACGCGTCGTCGTGGCGATGCAAGTTGAAAGAGTTTGCCGCGCTGCATAACGAAACGGGAAACCATTTTTAATGGGCCCGGTCAGCATGGACTGTGCTGGAAAGGTGTAAGGGGAGAAACGCATCGCAAACGGTTAGGTATTAATTAAAATATGTAAAATTTTAATTGATACAAACATCGAGGTTAGTGCCTGCGCACCGATCAGGTGTGAAATGTCGTTGAATGTTGAAGATGGGAACTGTTTGATGAATGTTTAACGCGTATGTAATGTTTGCTTTCAGCTACTCACATTAGACAACGTTTTGCATTACACCTTAATTGGGTATGAAAGAATCGACAGTGTATTGATAAATAAGTACTTACTTTGACGTTCTTAACTATCGTTCACAAATACTGAAGGAAGACGTGCGCTGGCTGGGTTCGAAGACGTTGAGCCGGACAAACTGCCGTCGAACAGACTGAGCTCTCTACCGAGAACCGAAATCTCAAAGGCAGCGCGCGCACGATGATGAAGGCATTCGAAAAATGTTATCCTGCTGCGTTTTTTCCACTCATCGTACGCGTCACGATTATTGATATTTACAAGCGCCTTGTCGCGATCCCCAAAACCGACGAAGACAGTACGCGTTCGAACCGCGTCCGTGTAGATACCGACGATGGTAGCTTCGGCAGTGTAACGCACTACACGTTGGAAAACGATGAACGACAATCAATCAATATCATCTCTTGCCGTCTTGCCGTGGTCAGGTTGCCACAATGATTAATCTAATGTTGTCACGGAGCGCCGGCAAGAGAGACGGCACTCACCGCTTACCGTGCAGCGGCTGAAGGCTCGACAGACCAGCATACCAAGCACACGTCGGAACGCGCCTTGGGATAGACTCAGCCGAGCTGGCTCTTGTTGAATTCTGCCGAAAAAATTGAGATCTCGTGCGATGGTTGTTCTAGATCATCGTCAACCGTTCGAAGAATAGAGCGCACAAGCGTTCCTGGCATACCAGCGCCATTCCTTTCTAGCCGAGGATGAAATTATCTACAGCTCTACGGTTTAAAGTTGGCACTTCCAATCCGTTCCGGATCCGCGCTCTGCTAAATCGGTTTCGATTAATAACCATAATCGATAATTGGTTCAAGCCTCCCCCATAAAACTAATGGCCGACGATTAGCGCACCAGCCTGTATGTTCGATACCGGCGCCGCTACGACAAGAAGGTAAGCCAAAAAAAAACCTGTTCTGTTCACCTCTCTCCCACAAGCCCACATTCCATAATCCATTTTTACAAACACCAGCGATCGACGCGATTTTTAGCGGCGATCATTCGGGCATTCCGTATCACGTTCTGTTCAGTATGCCGACTGCGCGGACAATTTCGACGGCTCAGAAGGATTGATATTTGGCAAGATAATTCAAAGATTTCGGGCGGCATCTCTTAATCTTGCGCACCACCATGATAAATATGAGCTGGAAGGCGCAGAACGTGCGAAGGTTCGCAGTAATGTTCTGGAGTTACAGAGAATGGAGATGATTTTTCAAATATTTTACCTCTACATACTACCAGACCTCCTCTACTCGTCCAACCGGTACGTGCGAAGTAGCCAGATGGTTTTTGCCGCTTTCAACCGATCTCGTTCGCGACTTTCTTAATGATCTCAATTAATGGGTGAAATATTGCGACGATTTTAAAAACTCGTGTCGAGCGGTGTAGTATTAGCAGCTCATACCGTTCCGACGGCCCGGATAGTCTGGCCCGAGAATGTGTTTCCCACGATAAAAGTGCTGATTCCGATTGTTCCGGCTTTCATCAGACATTTGGTACAGTGATCCTGGTATGATGAGGCATTGATGATGTTTTGTCAAAATTTCAACTTAACTTAAGCTGTTGTACTTTGTGCACTTACGTTGTCATAAGTTCGAAGGTGGCGTGCAGTCAGCGAAACACGTTGGCGAACCGTCGGGTTGTAATCGTGACCCTTCCAATAAATGACCACCAAAAACGTAGGTTGCACAGCCCTGACATGTGACAGG
The DNA here is from genome assembly GCA_002091835.1 of Anopheles maculatus. Classification (NCBI taxonomy): domain Eukaryota; kingdom Metazoa; phylum Arthropoda; class Insecta; order Diptera; family Culicidae; genus Anopheles; species Anopheles maculatus. Next base: position 6,359 of record KZ063533.1, read on the forward strand.
TGTCATGTACCTGTTCGCCGTCCCTTTTCATCGGCTGCGTACGTACTGTGTCGCGTTGGAATAGAACGAACGCGGTCAGATCTGTCCGTTACCAAGGCAACTATCCCAATAGCCCGCGAAAAAATGACCATTTTTGATGATCCAATTGATGCATCTCAGTCTCAGTCAGAACGTCAAGCCATTCGGTTCATCTTACGGCTGATACGTGTTAGTGGAGAAATTTAACAACTAAAAAAGTGTTAAAAACCATCAAAAATGATAGGAATACAGGCACGGGACACCGTTAAACCTGTGATTAATCAATGCACGACGAAAGAACGCCGGCCCTTGGGTGGTAAGTACTGTACTATCGTTTAGTTTTCTACTTGGTGTTTGGTTCCGTTTCTCATCTTCTTCTTCCTATGAGCAGATATCGATGTCAATCGCAGTCACCATAAAATCATTACAACCGAAGATGGACAGATCACTGGAAAGGGACATATTACATCCGGCTTTCAGGTGTTTTCAGATGGAGAAACATCATCCAAGAAGAAAGATTGTCTGAAAATATCGACAAAATTAGCCTCGACTTTAAATGGTGCTAAAACGAAGACGGTCAGTGGCAAAATGCCATTCCAATTCATCGATGAGATGCGTAGTGGTGAACGATCGGTTACTAAAACTGCAAGTATTGCGATGAAAAAGGTCAACGCTGCCAAGTTAGCGGATACTGACCTGCTCGGAACACAGATTGCTTTGATGTCAATCGAAAAAAAGGCCAACACTACACAACACCAAATCCTTGGAACAGATCCACAAGCAGCACAGGGCATTCAAAAAGATGCCTCCAATGCAATGACGAATTCCATGGCGATTGACTTGACGGAGCAATATGGTGAAGGCATATGTGCAACATCAAAGAGCGTATCCCAAATGCAAGAGCTAGCCATTAACTCAAACGGTACAGGTGCAACACGAAAAGTTGTCCCAGAAACGATGGATAACAATGTGTGCAAGCTGCCCTCCTTCCAATTGAACGTTAAAGCTAACGAATGGAACGCTACAACTGGCAATGCCTCTAACGGAACAGGAGTCAATAATGATAACTTTTCCGGTTCTACTCCCCATAAAATCATTACAACCGAAGATGGACAGATTACTGGAAAGGGACATATTGCATCCGGCTTTCAGGTGTTTTCAGATGGAGAAACATCATCCAAGAAGAAAGATTGGCTGAAAATATCGACGAAATTAGCCTCGACTTTAAATGGTGCAAAAACGAAGACGGTCAGTGGCAAAATGCCATTCCAATTCATCGATGAGATGCGTAGTGGTGAACGATTGGTTACTAAAACTGCAAGTATTGCGATGAAAAAGGTCAACGCTGCTAAGTTAGCGGATACTGACCTGCTCGGAACACAGATTGCTTTGATGTCAATCGAAAAAAAGGCCAACACTACACAACACCAAATCCTTGGAACAGATCCACAAGCAGCACAGGGTATTCAAAAAGATGCCTCCAATGCAATGACGAATTCCATGGCGATTGACTTGACGGAGCAATATGGTGAAGGCATATGTGCAACATCAAAGAGCGTATCCCAAATGCAAGAGCTAGCCATTAACTCAAACGGTACAGGTGCAACACGAAAAGTTGTCCCAGAAACGATGGATAACAATGTGTGCAAGCTGCCCTCCTTCCAATTGAACGTTAAAGCTAACGAATGGAACGCTACAACTGGCAATGCCTCTAACGGAACAGGAGTCAATAATGATAACTATTCCGGTTCTACTCCATCTAATAGTGAAGTTCGACAATTACCATTGTTTTGGAATATATGTCTAGAAAACGAAGCACAGGCGTCAAAACATCGCGGAAACACTGCCGGAACCTATGAAAATCATGACTTACCATACACCGCTCAGTCATCTGGTAGGAAAATTGTCGGACGACAGTTGACACCGCTCGAAAGAAGACAGCAACCAGTGAATAGAGATATTATGCGCGAGTTAGATGATCGAACGCAGGAAATTGAACGATACGAGCGATATAAAGAATCGCGCCGCAAGAAAGCGATTGAAGCGATGCGTGTAGAACAAGAAAGGATCAAATGGTCAGCACAATCGGAAGCGTCACAGCACCAGCAGCTACGCCCAAACGTACTGACAAATACGAAGAATAAATGCCAGTCTGCTGCGATCGTTGCTAAAACAAACCATCCATCTACTCGTACCGTTGCCGGTATGCATGGTTTTCAGCGAACCAACAGCAACATCTCTGTGCATTCGTTCAACCAAGTGCCGTCGCCACCGTTGGCTGGAAAAAAGCCATCTCCGACTGGATCGAATATCTGCATCATGAAGTATCCAACACCACCGAATGTTCCGATACGTTACGAACCGGGAGAACTTTGGAAACTGAACTACTCAGCAATGCATACCAATAAACGGTATGAAGTGCAGCAGGACATATTTTCCGATATGACACATTTTAACAGTGATTGACCTCCCGTTTTATTGTTTCATTTACAGTGTTAAGAAAAGTCAGGAAAGGGCTAGAAAATAACGTTGAAAGGGATTTTCACTAATTTCATATAATTATTATTTTGAAGGAAACTACTCTGTTTGAGGAAACTGTCGGTATTATCCAATGGTAGCGTAATGAATTGCTTATCGAACGATACGCGAGAAGGATTTCTTTGTTTTCTCTGTTTGTTTCTTAGTTATTTCAATAAATTATTTTAAAAATAACACATCCATTAATTGTAGAGCTTCATCTTTTTTAACTTGTAACATTTAATTTTTGCAATCGACTCTTGTTGCGAATACTGAGGCGAATACAGAGCATGTTTCTTTGCGTGAGTCGTCCAAGTTTGCTTTCGGAGTCGCTATGTCTACGGCGACACCGTGGGAAGATAACGTTCTCAGAAAACTCACACTCCCCATTCCTCTTTCCACAATACATCATGAACGCTTGCAATGGCATTCTAATCAGTTCGCTAAAAGTGCTCAGAGTTTGCCATAAAACAGCACTTCCAACTTCACATTAGTTGCAAATGTGTTAATAACACAAGGAATGGAATTTATTTGTATGGAATGCATCTTTACCACACACTGTTGTCCAGAGTGTGTCCTCATGGTGAAACGAAACAAAAAAAACTGCAAATAAATATCCAGCACTGTGGAGATACGCTCACTTACACACCATCCATCCATTAGTCCCCTAAAAATGCGATAGGAAGCTAAGCAAAAAGAAAACATCTTTTTGAGAATCATAATTTATAATAAATTGCCACCACGGGCCAACGACACACACATGTTGTCTACCAGCGAAGAAGAGGTTTAGTGTTAAACTCTTTTGCATTCTTTGATTTTGAGCAGACAGGGCGGCTCATGCATCGAATCTAATATGTTCATTTCGTCGTTTAAGGAATGATGAAGTACAGGAATTTTGCATAGGACCAATACCATCATGCAGTTTGTGTGCTATGGCTGATTGTGGCGAAGGAATGTGCATCTCACAACATCTCCTCGGAACAGAGTTGGTGTTACTGTGGGGCGATAATGTCTCTACGCATTATCACTCACATGGTAATATTGAATGTCTCAGTGGAACTTGCCGGAGAAACTAATCTGCAATTTAAACTCCAATCTTTCTTCTCCATCGAATTATTAGAATGTAATAAAATTAATCAATCTAAAGTCTTCCAATTCATTTAACACTCAAACCAAACCCATAATGCGACATTGTAAGAAGCCATAAGGACAATAATCTTGAGTTTTTTTTTTCAGTTTTTGACTCATCTGTCCTCTTTGTTACTTCTGTGCTTCCTGTTTCCTGTACCTTTTTATCAACCGTCGGCGTTGAAGTGCGCGGACGTGCCTCCAGGTTTCTCTGCCCGCCAACCATGCACATCAACCGCTGCGCTGGTGCTGAACGTTCGCCAGACCATAATTAACATGTTTTGGGCAATAAATCAGTTTTTCTGACATCTGACAACGCATTACACTTTATCAATTAAACGAGTATTAATTTATATGGGAATGCGGAGTTTTTCGGGAAGCTGTGCCTGCATATCCTGTGATGTTGTTGCTGCTGTTTCTGTGGGTTTTTTTTTCGCTGGAGATCGATTTTCGATGGGAACGCAGATGAGTTGGGTTGCACTGCGGTGTCAGGGTCTGTGAGGATCTGTACCCAAGAAATTTAAGAAAAAAAGGGACACCAACCTGCCACCGGGACCCAGTACACGAATGATTAATGAGCGGATGAAAGGTCGTGTATCTGGCGGCCGTATCGAAATGGGAATGGTTGTCCTTGTTCGGTACGCTACTCTCCGTTTAATTGGAACTGTTTGGTTGTGTGTTTGTGGGATCGAAGGACTCATACGAACCTGGCGCTAAGCGTGACAAAACAACGACCCGGATGGAGAAAGACCTTTCCACACAAGTGAAACATATGTTTCCTTTCGGACATTTCAATCGTTTCTTTGCGTGAGTCGTCCAAGTTTGCTTTCGGAGTCGCTATGTCTACGGCGACACCGTGGGAAGATAACGTTCTCAGAAAACTCACACTCCCCATTCCTCTTTCCACAATACATCATGAACGCTTGCAATGGCATTCTAATCAGTTCGCTAAAAGTGCTCAGAGTTTGCCATAAAACAGCACTTCCAACTTCACATTAGTTGCAAATGTGTTAATAACACAAGGAATGGAATTTATTTGTATGGAATGCATCTTTACCACACACTGTTGTCCAGAGTGTGTCCTCATGGTGAAACGAAACAAAAAAAACTGCAAATAAATATCCAGCACTGTGGAGATACGCTCACTTACACACCATCCATCCATTAGTCCCCTAAAAATGCGATAGGAAGCTAAGCAAAAAAAAAAACATCTTTTTGAGAATCATAATTTATAATAAATTGCCACCACGGGCCAACGACACACACATGTTGTCTACCAGCGAAGAAGAGGTTTAGTGTTAAACTCTTTTGCATTCTTTGATTTTGAGCAGACAGGGCGGCTCATGCATCGAATCTAATATGTTCATTTCGTCGTTTAAGGAATGATGAAGTACAGGAATTTTGCATAGGACCAATACCATCATGCAGTTTGTGTGCTATGGCTGATTGTGGCGAAGGAATGTGCATCTCACAACATCTCCTCGGAACAGAGTTGATGTTACTGTGGGGCGATAATGTCTCTACGCATTAACACTCACATGGTAATATTGAATGTCTCAGTGGAACTTGCCGGAGAAACTAATCTGCAATTTAAACTCCAATCTTTCTTCTCCATCGAATTATTAGAATGTAATAAAATTAATCAATCTAAAGTCTTCAAATTCATGTAACACTCAAACCAAAACCATAATGCGACATTGTAAGAAGCCATAAGGACAATAATCTTGTGTTTTTTTCTGTTTTTGACTCATCTGTCCTCTTTGTTACTTTTGTGCTTCCTGTTTCCTGTACCTTTTTATCAACCATCGGCGTTGAAGTGCGCGGACGTGCCTCCAGGTTTCTCTGCCCGCCAACCATGCACATCAACCGCTGCGCTGGTGCTGAACGTTCGCCAGACCATAATTAACATGTTTTGGGCAATAAATCAGTTTTTCTGACATCTGACAACGCATTACACTTTATCAATTAAACGAGTATTAATTTATATGGGAATGCGGAGTTTTTCGGGAAGCTGTGCCTGCATATCCTGTGATGTTGTTGCTGCTGTTTCTGTGGGTTTTTTTTTCGCTGGAGATCGATTTTCGATGGGAACGCAGATGAGTTGGGTTGCACTGCGGTGTCAGGGTCTGTGAGGATCTGTACCCAAGAAATTTAAGAAAAAAAGGGACACCAACCTGCCACCGGGACCCAGTACACGAATGATTAATGAGCGGATGAAAGGTCGTGTATCTGGCGGCCGTATCGAAATGGGAATGGTTGTCCTTGTTCGGTACGCTACTCTCCGTTTAATTGGAACCGTTTGGTTGTGTGTGGGATCGAAGGACTCATACGAACCTGGCGCTAAGCGTGACAAAACAACGACCCGGATGGAGAAAGACCTTTCCACACAAGTGAAACATATGTTTCCTTTCGGACGTTTCAATCAAAACTGCAAATCAATACTAAAAGATTTGTTTTTTTTTTTCATTTCCGAACGTTTTTGTTGTTTTTCTCATTTATTTCTCGTTCTTATATACTTGCACATTTTGGATGAGTGATAATTTGTGTATGTGTATATATATATAATATGTATAGTTTTGTGTTGCGTGTGACAGTTTAAGTTCGAGAGTGCTGTTTTCTTGCCGTAATATCATTCTTGCCGTTTTCCCTTATCATTACCGATTGTGTCTTGAGAAAATCGGCTATTACAATCAGTTGGCTTACTATTGTGAAGAAAGATTGGGTGGTAATTTTGATTTCCTTTACCATTTTTATTTTACAATTAAAACAACTAAATCACTTCTGAACCCCTGATCCTGATTTTTTACGTGGTTCGATAATGCGACGAGAAGGTGTGTTGTTTGTTTTGCTTTTTTATGTGAGTTTGAGACTAAGTTTCAGGACAAACTTACAATTCCCGACCCCTCCAGCGTATGATGATACTTTTTGAGGCGTTTATCAATCGATTATTTGCAAATTCAAAGTACAATCTCAAATCACTATCATTCGTGTTGTAATTATGCACAAAGTTAACATGTATGAACAAGATGTGTTTCTGACTTTGTTATACCTTTACGATTAAACCGCGGTTTCAAAATAGTATAAAAATATCAAACCATTTCTGTTGCACTCCGTTGTGCAAGTTAAACAAACAGCTCAATTTCGATAAATCATACAGTACACAAAATGAATGACAGGTGTTACTTCACCACCAATTCAATCAAGTGCACCAAAAAAAGAAATAAAACAAGTAATACCTTTAGCTCTTGGCTGTCCTTCCATCGAAATGTTGGTAAAAAAGCACGCACACAAATTTCTAAAAAACCTAAAAACAATATACACCTTTTTACGCACGGTTTGGTTTGGGCCTGTGCGTGTGTCTTACGGGTGATTCGACCAGTTTACTTATAGCTAATTCTCGTTCTGCGTTTTTTTCCTACTTTCTTGTCTTTTTGTCAACTGTCGTCATGATCGAGCTCATTCGATTTTGATTATACATTTCATCCTCTTCCGCTGCTTCCTGTTTTCTATTAATGCTTACACTACTAACATGCCTGTTTTTCGTTATACACAGCGCAAAGGACTTTTGTGGTTTGTGCTTCTGTTACGCACACAGTAAACTTGCTTGCACGCACATCCCTCCGGAGACGAATTCGTAGGCTCCGGATTTCTAGTTTCAAATATTATTTCTACTATACACAGGGTTATAGGTTGGAGGCAAATGGATACGCTTGTCCTATCGGTTGAAGGTGAAGTGTGTACAAAATATGCACAAAACCGTTGCTTGCTACTGCCCACCGTTTTGTGTCCTTCAGTCGATAAGATTTTTCGCCCTACGTGTGTCATTTCAATGCTTTCATCCCCACTGGTCGTATTCACTGGTCTATTTTGTCACTATCGTACTACTATCGTGCTGTTCCATTTTTAGCTTTGCTTCTTTTGCTTTTTTTTTGTACCGAAAAACACACTATATTCTTGCTTACAAATTCTATAAGGTTGCATCTTCTTTGTATATATTTCTGTTTTTCTGTTTCCTTCTCCGTGGGTTTTTACTGAAGAAGAAGGGGTTTTTGTTCTTTTGTAACTAACGAACGCTACTTCCTCGTCTTGTTCCGTATTGTTGGTTGCTGATGCAAAATATCGTGTTGCACCGTTTGACTATCTAGAACCAGTACAAATCCTTCGACGATTCCTGTACTTGTGCTTCTAATCCTGGAACAAAAGAGAGAAAAAATGGTAAAATATTTAGGAATGTTAATTTAAATATAGAATTTGATTTAACAAAGTAAATAAAAAAAGTATTTTACATTAATAAAGATGAACCACTGATTTTAGGATTTTCTATAGTAACAACACCGCACAATAGGTGGCGCTACTCGCCAGTGCAAGTTGGCAATGTCATATTTGCTATCGATCGATCTGATTTTTGTTTTTCGAACGCTATTTTTAGCACACGCTATTTAACGCTAACTGTTTAGTCAATAGATTTTTATACAGTGAAACCTTTTGGATCAATACATTTAAATTAATCAGAACATAGAATTTATTTCTAATAAAATACATCTCCCCTTTCGATCACTCATTTTAGGTAATTATCGATTGCTTAGAAATGGACGGCTTCATATAGGAAATTTGTAAAGCAATCTAACGTAGTTAGAATTTTCGTCAATGTATGGATGGAAGCTCTGACACCTAGACCTGACACCTCGAAGGTCATCGAGCCCTATAAATTAATAATCTTATCAGAGTTCGAGAGGGGGTAACCAAGATCAGCATCAATTCGATATTGTAATGTTTCTCCAGGTAAGAAAAAGTATTCAATAGACATATTTTGATTGTTACGGTTATAGCTTCTCCATATCAAGTGATAACGCCTTTATCTCTACATAAGAAAAACACGATAACAAGACAACATATATTTGTTAGGTTAACTTAAACCTCACACATTATCAAAATTATCCACATACAGAATACATAAAAGATAAATGAAGTCAACTGACTCCAAATCTAGTTAAAGACAAGTGATCTCAAAACCATTTTAAGTATTTATACACTTTAGCGTGACATCAAGAAAGCTTGTGCTATAAAAAGATGTCCAAATGTTAGGTGCCCTCTATATAGTACCTCAATCACAATCAATATCCTTATATTTTATCATATTACCAACGAAATGGTTCATAGACGAATGTAATATCCTCACGAAAGGTCCTACTCACACCACGCGATCATACTGAAGCCATATCGACGCCGGAGACTCTTTATGGCATTACCCTGTCCACCACACCTCGGTTGTTGTACCACACCACCGCATATTTATGCGCCAACATAATGCGGTGGTGGCACAACCAACACACACACACACACCACCCGAAGGGCGTGTCCTCGAAACACGGCAAAAGCGGCAAACGTAACCCACCGTCGGGCTGCAATTGGTCGAACCCGGAGAGAGCAGTAAATTATTTATTTCCTCCCCTATATCTGTGATCTGAACCGAACGGCTTCTTGGGACGGAGACCGAACTGACCGACTCAGCCACCGAAAAAGGATACCAAAAAGAAATGGAAGAAGGAAGCAATACGGGAACGAAACTCTGCAACTGGGCAAAGAAAATGCAAGTTGAAGAGAGTTGCTTCTTGCGTGAAGCAAACCATAAGTGTCCATAAATCTTTCACAAGAAGTTTTGCGCCCTACGGATTATAGCAAAGTGTTACGTCCATGAAGGACATTTGTCTTGCACTGTTAGATTGCTAGTTTTCCTAGCGGCAAATATTCACCATTTACTAAATTAATTAGCCCCCGTGGGCGTTTGCGTGAGCAGGAAGCTTCAAAAATGGGCTCTGTGTGTCCCCCGCTATCAAAAAACCAAACTCCAACAAATGCTTTGCCCTATTTGAGCGTGTGTTTGGTAGCGAAACTTTTTGGTAGTGCCCTCGTCCGTAACCAAATGAATAATTGCTGCAATTTCGAACCAAGTAATAAGCGCTCTCTCCCCCTAAAACCGAATTTTGGCTCTCATAGTATTAAATACAATTTTTTGTTTCCTGCTTTCATTTCCTTTTTTCTTTCTTCTCCATGCTTAGAGAATTTCGAAGAAGCGAAAAATTCGTGCGAATGAAGGGAAATGATGCACATTAAATTAAACTACCACCATTGCTTAATTCCCGGCGAGTAGGAAAAAAAAACCGATGAAGAAGAATTTTCCCTCACAATTCCCTCTCATTGTTCCGAAATGTGATTTTCTTTGCCTTTTCGGGGATCTCTCTGTCTCTCTTTCATCTTTACCGTGTTGAGAAATGATGGACAGGAAAATTATTTTGATGGACACTTCCATTTTCGGCACAGTTGAAAGACGCATATCCGATGCGTGCTGCGGGTGGTGGGCGGTTTTTTGCATAAGTTTCCACACCACATTTTCCTTGCCCTTTGATAAATTGTGGTTTTATTTCACAATTTTTTGTTTTTCGTTTCTTTAATTTTCTGGCCATTTATGCATTGTGCTTTGAAAGTGCCCACTTTTAGCATGGAAATGGGAAGGAAAAGGAAAAATAAAATCATTACTTCATAATTGGAATGTACCACCGACTCACACAATTCACGTGCTAGCTGTAATTAATTGCCGCCTTCGTTATGTCTGTTGGGGAACGTTCAATTATAAGTGGTCAGATTTCTAATTTAAATACATCGCAGTGGGAGCCCCACCGAGACAAATCGTTCCGGTGGCTATAAATTAAACATACCAACACTTTAACCTCTTCGTACACTGAACGTTGGTTAGCACGAGATGCTTTCTTTTGATTTTGGATTATTTATGACCGTTCGATTATTGCGATTATTTTGGGAAGCCTTTTTGCATCACGCCAATTGATGCGTTGTAAAGTATTGTCCTCGTAAGAGCTTAGAAACGAAAGAGTCAAGTAATTTATTTTCCAAACGTTCAGGAGAATCGATTTTAATCATAAAAAGATGCATGGTTTCACAAAGCACGCAAGAGCACGTGGACATGGTACGCCCGATACGATGTGTGAATAGCTTACAAATCATCCTAGACACAGAGACAAACACGCACACACAGCGAAACTAGGTCCTAAGGATAACGTTCCGGATACGCACTAGAAGCAGCACATCTTCCGCTTGCGTCACGCAAGTTCTTCTGCTTAAACATGTACCAACCACATGGGAGTACGGTACCAGAGCAAAATGTCCTTTTTCAAAGCGGCTAGGATGTGCACCCACTCGAAAAGGTCCTGGGATCCTCCAGCCCCGATATCTCCGATACACGTACGCCATTACTGGTCAAACAGAGCCAACACAGCAAAGCAAAGGACAAGGGACACCACACGGTCCAAGTCTACGTAGAAGAAGTTTTCTTTCATGTGTCACATAAATTTTCCCGTTCCTTTTACCAAAACGCAAGGCAAAACAAGTATTGCGCTTTGCGTTCGTTCTACATACGGCCAAGTCGGTCGGTCTTGTCAAGTGGATACAAGGGTACGAACAACGCTAGGCGACACCGGCGGTGTTGTCAGTGTTGTGTCCGGGATATATATTAGTTTCCACCGTATAATCTGAATCCCGAGTTTCCTCGAAGGGAAAACGTCACATGTGAAGCTTCCACGCGGGAGAGAAAAGAAAGGAAGGGGGACCGGGCTTTTACTTTGCATCTCCTCGGGTCAAAGCTTATTCATGACGGGTAAGGAAAATGCAATTATTTATGTCCTCCAGTGCTCTCAACTCCTCCCCCAACGCTCTTTAACCAACCCGCCCGTCAGTCACAAAAGACCTGGTTCTCGGGTCGGTCGTGCGGTGGGTTCTTTGCGACAAAGTGCCAGAAGGACAAACTTTAGATCAAACAGGACACTACTGCTGCAACGTCGCTGGTTTGGTGCTATTAGATTTTGTATCCTGAATCCTATCTAGTAGAGGGGGTGAGCGTCATGCGTATGTGCTAGATCCATGCTTTGTACTTGCTTCCGTTTGGACCGTTTGCTGATACGAGTACAAACTTTGTCACCTGCTTGTTTCTCTGAGCCGCTTTAACAACTTCTCTCCGGTGGGCTTTGTTGGATGGATGGATGGAATATACTAAAATGATAAAATTTATGTACGATAACGCGTTTTTGTGTTATCGTAACCTAACCTAACCCAAAACGCAGCTGTCAAATTGATTACTTACTTCTCGTTTTTTTTGTATCGTATCTACTTATTTGACAGTTTGAACAGTTTTATCTGCTGTCAACAGAAGATTACCTGTCACTTCATCTTTCCAGTGCTCCATCAGATCTCGTCTACGCACCCAAAGCGCGGGTTTACAAGTTAACACTGATCGATTTTAATCATAAAAAGATGCATGGTTTCACAAAGCACGCAAGAGCACGTGGACATGGTACGCCCGATACGATGTGTGAATAGCTTACAAATCATCCTAGACACAGAGACAAACACGCACACACAGCGAAACTAGGTCCTAAGGATAACGTTCCGGATACGCACTAGAAGCAGCACATCTTCCGCTTGCGTCACGCAAGTTCTTCTGCTTAAACATGTACCAACAACATGGGAGTACGGTACCAGAGCAAAATGTCCTTTTTCAAAGCGGCTAGGATGTGCACCCACTCGAAAAGGTCCTGGGATCCTCCAGCCCCGATATCTCCGATACACGTACGCCATTACTGGTCAAACAGAGCCAACACAGCAAAGCAAAGGACAAGGGACACCACACGGTCCAAGTCTACGTAGAAGAAGTTTTCTTTCATGTGTCACATAAATTTTCCCGTTCCTTTTACCAAAACGCAAGGCAAAACAAGTATTGCGCTTTGCGTTCGTTCTACATACGGCCAAGTCGGTCGGTCTTGTCAAGTGGATACAAGGGTACGAACAACGCTAGGCGACACCGGCGGTGTTGTCAGTGTTGTGTCCGGGATATATATTAGTTTCCACCGTATAATCTGAATCCCGAGTTTCCTCGAAGGGAAAACGTCACATGTGAAGCTTCCACGCGAGAGAGAAAAGAAAGGAAGGGGGGCCGGGCTTTTACTTTGCATCTCCTCGGGTCAAAGTTTATTCATGATGGGTAAGGAAAATGCAATTATTTATGTCCTCCAGTGCTCTCAACTCCTCCCCCAACGCTCTTTAACCAACCCGCCCGTCAGTCACAAAAGACCTGGTTCTCGGGTCGGTCGTGCGGTGGGTTCTTTGCGACAAAGTGCCAGAAGGACAAACTTTAGATCAAACAGGACACTACTGCTGCAACGTCGCTGGTTTGGTGCTATTAGATTTTGTATCCTGAATCCTATCTAGTAGAGGGGGTGAGCGTCATGCGTATGTGCTAGATCCATGCTTTGTACTTGCTTCCGTTTGGACCGTTTGCTGATACGAGTACAAACTTTGTCACCTGCTTGTTTGTCTGAGCCGCTTTAACAACTTCTCTCCGGTGGGCTTTGCTGGGGATGGAATATACTAAAACGATAAAATGTATGTACGATAACGCATTTTTGTGTTATCGTAACCTAACCTAACCCAAAACGCAGCTGTCAAATTGATTACTTACTTCTCGTTTTTTTGTATCGTATCTACTTATTTGACAGTTTGAACAGTTTTATCTGCTGTCAACAGAAGATTACCTGTCACTTCATCTTTCCAGTGCTCCATCAGATCTCGTCTACGCACCCAAAGCGCGGGTTTACAAGTTAACACTGACCGCATGCCATCCATCATAATGACGGCCCGGACGCACAAACCCGACAAACGGTCCCGCAGAACAGCAAGCGAAAGCACAAACCACCGTCAAAGAAAGCCGCCGCCATATAAACGCCAAAAAAGCGTCGGTAAATTCGTGTTGCCTTGAATTCTATCTCCCGTTTCGTTGTCTCCGGGTAGGTTCTAATCATGCCGCGCCACTGTCCATTCGGAAGCATTTATGATAATTTATGATGGAAACCGTCGACAGCCCTGCGCGCGGTCGACTCCCGCAGCACATAACACACACACAGGCCCTTTTCATCGCAATGTTGAGCCGTGTATTTATGTTACAGCCGTTTGGCCATACGCGATTCTTTATGGCGGGGCCCATCGTTATCGATTAGTTAGCTAGATAGCTAATGTTCTGGCCGGTGACGAAAACGGCAAACCAAATGCATTCCATAGCCCAATTTCGCATCGCGCTCCACCCAGTTCCACTTGTTTGCTGGCCGGGCCGGTGCGTACCACACACACACACACACCACACATGGTACTCGCGCTGAATCTCGCGCTGATGTGTCCTCCCGCAGCAGCAAAAACAAAAAACAACGCCACACAGGAAAACAAAAAACCCCAGTAGCGTAGAGATGTCATCGGAAAATCTGTCGCGATCGACAACACCGGCCTGACGACGTCCGACGAACGACAACGACAGCGATAACTCCCGGTGACATTCTTTCGATTCGCTGCTGCTGCTGCTGCTGCTGTCGACCAACATTCGACGATATGTTGTTTGCTCGCGCACTTTTCGGCGCAAGGTTCGCGCGCGTTGCCTCCACCAGCAAAAGCTGAAAAAAAAACACCAATCCCCGCTTCTAACTAGTTCGATCTCTTTTGCACCACTTTTCAAACTCTCTGCGCTGGTCGAGAGGATGCTTTTAGCATGTTTTTTTTTGGTTGTTGTTGTTGGTTTGCTTTTTAGCTTCGTCGTCGTTGTAGTCGCGCCGCTTGTTTCAAATCGCATTCCACACATTCCACTGCCAGATTCGGCACTGCGTATCGTCGGAAGCTACATACACACACTTGGTCTGGCGTGGTGTGGCGGGCTGATGGACATCGAAAATAAAAAGCATTGGCCTGTGCGCGCCTGTGTGTGTATGATGTCGCGGCTAAATACATCCCATGCTAGCCAGAGGTTTAGGGAGTAATGTTCCGAAGTGCATTAGAATAAGAATTCGGATGGTTCAATTTAACAAATTTTTCCAATAAGATATGATGAGGGACAGAAGGGAAGAGCCTGTGTGACTGTAGTGGATCGGCAATATATGAACCCTTGACTGAATGTATCTAATAAGACAGAGAGTTCCGATTCAACGCACATAACGGTGCGGTATTATTAAAGACATTTTAAATGCTGTATGATTAAATCACGATAAACCTATAAACACACCTATGACTTTCCGTTACTAATCAAATCGATGTACTTGTTACTAGACATCATTTACGTCTCGTTATGTTCATATTCGAGAGACTTAAACAAAGTGCCGACGGCACTGCTCTTGCTTTATCGTTTTGACAATTACAACACATCAAACAAACATCACGCCACAGAGAGAGATACACGGTCCGATACGGCCATACATCTCTGGTCCAAAAATCACCCAAATCACGCTACTCCACAGGCACATTGCATCTCGTTCCCATGTAAATCAACTGTTTTCTTTCACCAACAGAACGTTACGAGTTACGAGAAGTTGCAACGCATTCCCCCCGAATGGTCCACCGTGTGTGGATGCAGTTCAGAAAGTCGACGAACGAACGAACGAACGGACAGAAGAACAAAGCACCAAATTGCCGTCGGAATGTCCAGCGAGGAAAACAGATTGAAAGGAGTGATGAAAAGCGGCGAAATTCAACAAAAAAACAGGGTAAAACAAATGATGAAGTTCCCCCCAAAAAAGAAGGGTAAGATTCCAATGGTATGGACATCAAACGATGATGTTAGAACTGAACCGATTAAAGGTTTCGCTTATGTTCACGGCACAGTGGAAGAGTTCAGAGTGCATCATGGAAACGGGATGTACTTGGAGATGTCTACTAATGCGTCGCCTTGATTACAGCGCTAAATTACTCGATTGTAGTAAGCAACATATTGTACTAACCTGCCATCGTTGGATAGCTCGTGTACGCCGCTGCACTTTCTAACGCGTGTGCCGTTTGTTGGTCGTGGTGTAACCTATGGAATCGAAAAGAAATAAAAAAAATCATTCATTAAGATAGAGATAGTATTTGTGCGTTTTTCTAAAACGCTTCAAGCCAATCCCTTTGAGTATGGGAAGGGAAAACACCACAGTTCTCACCTGGACGTGTGTCCGTATTGTTGGGGTAACCTCAGTAAGCTGCCATATTGGGCCATATTGTGGTGGTACGCGTGGGCGTGTGCGGCATGCGCATGGGCAGCGTGTGCGTACGAGCCGTAGTGTGCCGCGTGCCACGGATCCGCCGAATAACCGCCGTCGGTGGAGTAAAGGTCGGAAACCTGCAGCGAAGGGAATAAGAAGAGACAGCACATTCAGCAATCATCGGTTTGATGCGGCAAAAGAAGAAAGGCCTGCCGACCGGACTTACCTGGTGATGCGTTGGGGCAGGTGTTGGGGGAACATAGTTACTGTTCCAGAAGGAGGGAGGGAAGTTTCTACTCGACATCGAACTGTATCCTGCTAGAACGAAAGGCCAATCGAAGCAAGCGTATTAGCGTAGATTCAAACATTTTTGAAATATTTCGAGGGTGATAGTGTATACGTTTGAAAGTTTTCAAGGACCAACTGCACATTGCGAGGTTTTCACCGCACAAAAGTGTAATAAACTTGAGTTTTGATCGCAACATTCGGTAACATTACATCTAAACATCATTTACTGTTTCATACAGCAAAAACACAAGTCCTGTACTGCACTTTGTACTGCAACTTCAAATGCAAACACACTTCCAATCAACCATCCCTCATTTCTGGAACAGTTGGTACTCGACTCTCGGTGCACATACAACCTGTTAAACAACTTCACATCCGGGACGAGCTCCAACGGATGGTCTCTCTTCTTTTCCTTCCTTCAAACTGTGGCTCCCTTCCTTCCCTGTGCCACTCAAATGCCTTCCCAAGAGCGATGGTTTCAGCCGAAAATTGTTGGAAAAATCTAATTAAACAAGCATCGACATTCCAGCTTTCGATAATTTCCCTCCCGAACTCAAATGGCACGAAATCCGGAGGAGGAGGACGAGCAGTAGGAAACCAAGGGCCACGGCATTCTTCGCAGGTGGAAGGCACAAAAGAAAGCAAGCGAAGCAGCTCCCCATGCTTGAAAAGAGCCGTAACAAAACAAAACCCCCGGAGGGAAGGACACACGACGGTAAGAGCAAAACAAAACAAGAGGAAGAGGAAAATATCACGCGAAAATTCCCAACAACTTTGCAGCTCCGTGTATTTTTTTTCCCCATTCCCGCGAGAACTCGGCAGGCAAAACCGTTTGGCGAAGGTTTCATCAAGCATCGTTTTTTTTTTTTCGTTTGTTTGTTGAACAAGATGATCAGTGCGAGAGACTCGGCAAGGAGCCGACATACCGATGGCCGATGGAACACACACACACACACTACGCAATGGGGAAGTCGGCGGCGGCGGCCTTTTATTTCTGCTGGCAAAGAGAGGGACGGTCATCGGGTTGTTCGGTTTCGCGATTGGTTTCGCGCAGCGTCAGCAATCGAATCTTGCGTGAACGATCTTCGTCGAGGCGCGGAAAAAGCTTAAAACAAAACATAACGACTGTCGGTGCGGCAATTGAGTTTTTATTTTATCCCAACCAGAAGAGCGGCGAGCGGCAAGTCATCCGAAGTCCGGCCGAAGGAATTTCAAACTGGAAACCCATCATCAGGATCAAGGCATCTTTCCGGGACGATCAGATCGGGCTTCGGAAGCAGCTGGGGGGGGGAGGGGGACGGAGCAGACAGAGTGCGAACATCGAAAGTTTAAAATGGCAACCGTCACGCATTGTAGCAGGGGTTTGCATGCAGGTCCAAGAAAATTTGCTGATCTCGAGCAGCATCTGATGGTACCGGTGAAAGAGGCACAGGAACAGGTATGGAATACACTGCTTTTTTTGGCACATGTCCTTGTACTCAGTTTAACTTTTCTAACCCTAATTCTGGTTTTCTCGCCCATAGATTTGTTACTGATTACTAAGTGACGTTGATGCGAACGATGAAATGGGAATAAAAATAAGCATCACCCGGCCTATTACACTCTAATTACGCACTACACCTCCTACAACCAATGGTATGTCTTCGTGTCCAAGGATCTCACCGATGATGCGTACATTAATTTACGTACATTCATGTGAGTACGTTAATGCATAGCAAACAACACCATTCAACTGTTTCGGGCACGTTACTGGCCGGCGTACGACAGCAA
Source organism: Anopheles maculatus (assembly GCA_002091835.1). Classification (NCBI taxonomy): domain Eukaryota; kingdom Metazoa; phylum Arthropoda; class Insecta; order Diptera; family Culicidae; genus Anopheles; species Anopheles maculatus. The sequence continues at coordinate 24,139 of KZ063533.1, forward strand.
TACCGGCACCGAAATGTGCTGACAATAATTGAAATTTCAACAAACGAAAACCCACCACCCGAATCGAATCTCAGGCGACCCCTTAAACCCGTGTGGAAAGGGTTGGTGTGGTTTTGTCGAATTTTTACACGTTGCTTTTTTCCTCGAATAGCTTTCCTTTTCTTTGTCTACACAATCCGCACCCATCCACACACTCCTCATATGCCAGCCGGCGGAACCGATTCTTGTGCAACAACCGTTTCAGTTTTCTTTTCTATTCCGCTCGTGGGCTCATCATTCGCCTCTGCTACGAATCCACTGCTAGACGACAAATTTATCTACTGGCGGACAGCAAAATGTACAATCGCTATGCGGGTGTGCTGTGCTTGTGCACGTACCCAATCCGGTGCTCTAAAATAAAATAAATAATTTAAACACATTTACAGATCGGCTCGATCAAAGTTCTGCGGACTGCGTTAATATCGCAGAAGCATCTCGCACCAAGGTTGTAGTTTTGTTTTTCGTTCTAAAACAAATTAGCATTAACCACAAAATGGAGACATTTAGCAAGTTTTTTTTCCTCCATCGGCCACGTACAATCCCCTTCCCTTGCTTCACTACTAGAAATAGTTGAAATAGTTTACACGCATAATTTAAACCGCGAAACACTTAAAGCGCGACACCCCACACACACTACACTAAGCTGGTGCTGCCATCTGTCGGCTGGTGCTCGGGTACTACAGGCCATGCGCGTTCGTGTTTCATGTGATGCGGGGTTGAGATGCGACGGTTTCGGGGTTGCCGCTGTAGATGATGTAGACAAACGCGGAAAATCGGCATCTCTTGCCATGTGGTACGTCCCCATTCCCTTCCCTTCTTTTTCGCTCGTCCACTACCCTAACTAAAGCATACTTCCCCAAGATGGATGGTTAACAGTAGACAGATATTTCGACTATTTCATGCATTCGAACGGTGCAAATATTTTGAATAGCATTATCAAATAGGGCACACCACACCATTATGTAGCAAAGTATCTGAGTGAGTGTTTGTGTTTGTATGTGCCTTGTTTGTATGTCCGATGCGCGATGACAGTAGAAAGGCGTCGTGATTCACGTGCGTGATTTAATTTGACCGCACGATCTACCACGCTAAATCAATCGAACCGAAACGTGGAAGTGGTTTTGCATTTGATTCAAAAGAAAAGAACGCATCTTATTATATGTTTCTGAGTTTCTAACTTTTTACCGAACTCAGGCCTTTATTCAATACCTAATTAACTATTATAGAACATCTTAGAGGGGTTTGAGAAAAAATGACAAGAATAATATCATTTGAGGTATCCGTAGCACATTATGGGATGCCGTTTTCATCAAAATCATTAGGTAAACGTTGTCACAATGCCAGCAAATACATAATTTTATTATAGAACTAGCGTTTATAAATTACTACACATCTTTACCAAACATTACATGATTGTAAATCGGTAAATTATCTGAAAACAAATTACAATTATTCTTTTGAGCTTTGTCCATGTTCAACAAAAGTGAAATAATAAATATGCTAGCTCCGTACATCCCTGGAGCTACTGTAACGACTGTATCATAAGATGGCCTGTAGTTGTGATATCATTTACAAACGTTGCCTTAATTGTGTTATTATTCTTATATCTTCTGAAATGATTGTCTTTTTATGTGTTGCCGTAATTTTTAAATTGGTATCTAGCATTAGTTTTCAAATTTAAATCAGATAAAAAAGTAATGATTCGGTAGGAGTTCTGATAAAAATAAATACAATGGAAGCAACGTAGGCACTTTATATAGATACAAATGGAATCATTCATTCGATGTACACATTCTCTAACAAAAAAAGAAACGTCTAAAATAACAAACAAAAATAAAAATTCTAAATCCATCCATCCATTACCATCCGGTGGATGGAAAAATTAAATTTATCATACTTCAACACACAAATCAAAAAAGGAACACAACTCAAAAGCGGTATGTGCGGAAGGGGCTGATATTAGAATTTTGGGGCCGTTGAATTTGTCGCGGATTCGTTCGTGTACGCTTCGTTGACTGTGGGGCATTTTTCGCCTGTACGCTAAAATTCATTTAATTTTTCCTTTTTTCCTATCTTGTGTGTGTGTGTTTTTTGTTGTTCCTTTGAGCCTGCCTGCTTAACCTATGCTCCCTTTAATGCTTTAAACAGTATGGCAGGATAGTATGCCTCCCGGTTTTTGACTATTTTGGTGTTTTGTTTGTGCGCTTCGCATTTTTGTTGACGTTGCCGTATCCTGCGTGCGTGCGTATCGCATATATGTTAATGGTGACAGCACGGGTGTGTTTCAAGCAGCGACAAAAGATGAAACAAAAGAAATCCGAAAAAAAATACATCCCACCACCACCTGCACCTGCGATCGTGACCCACCCGTGCATCACAGTCAGGCATGCCTAGCGTTCGCGGATATCAGCAAAGCATGCCCTCAAACATTTTTCCACCGAATTGGTGGCATTCTTCTCGTGTGCGGAAATTATTTTCGGGTTCAAACACACATTCTGCTGCGGCACACTCACACACACACACACAACACTCCAAGACGCGGCACTTGGCTCTAATTTAAACGATCTGTATAACACCCGAATTGATGAGATTACAACAACGGGGTATAATTTATCTGTTCGGGATCGACGATCGCGTCGGGCAACGGGCCACAGAAACACACGGTATCACCTTCTTCTCTGCCACTAGACTATTTGTTGTTTTGCATATTTGCGCGGCCCGAAAGGTTAAGGGAGGAAATATTTTCCCCACCCACCCCCCGTCCTCGACGGCAACGAGGTAAGAGAGAGTGCGAGGACATTGCTCGCATTTCTCGATGACTCGTATGAATTTGGGGCCAAATTTTCCTCAATCGTAAGCATTGGAAATTTAATTTATACCCAAAACGATGGCGATGGTGTTGGCAGAGACACTTTTCAAACACGCTAATTGATATCTTCAATCTGTCCCCTTTACATCGCTTGTAAAAGGACTCGTACCAAATGCCTTTTCTTTCGATTTTCTGTCATAAACGAGATATGTCACTTTTTTGGAGAAAAAGATCCACGCCAGTACATTATCCACGCAACGACAACGGGTTCATTTGTGCCCGCACCGAGGTGACAGGGTGACAAAATGCTACATGACAGACGGTTGATGGCTTCTTTTACGCACGACACCTCTTCCTGGCGACGTGTGACATTGATCCGTTCAAGGGCTCAAGAAGCGTCTAATGTCACTCAAACGCGAACCTCTTCTGTGCACAACACAAGTGCGTCAGGTGTGGCTTATTATGTTAATTAATATTTTAATTACCACAATTTGACGTGCAATGCCACTAACCACCAATCCGGAAAGGAGGATGCTGTGCTACTGCTGCTGTGCAGTTAGATGTGGTCTCGCAGTCATCGTGCTAAATGCAGCTCTACTTTAATTAAACTCGATTATGATGACATTAATGAGTAATGGGTTTGGTGTTTATGAACGAGCGGGGAGAGAACAACTTAATGGGTGCCCTCCTCATTACCCTCGAGAGTATACAGGCTCTCGTCTACTCTACTTCAAGCATCTTCGAGAATGGATCGTTTTGAGGTCAAAAATAGGTGAACCGCATACAATTTTCATTGCACACTGTACGGGGAAGTACAAATTTGGATGTCTTATAAATTTTACTTGAATATAAAACACAACAGCTTTAAGTCTGCCTAACCTCCACACTTTGTGCAGAATATCTCTCCCTGCAGTTGGAGACATTCATCTTGATACCCTTTGGAATGATGGATCTTACCTTTGGCTTCATATAAATCATTCGTACCACCCTCCAACATATCACCGTGCGCAAGCAGAACCCGAACTTCCACCGTACAAGGAAGGGGAAAAGTTGGTCGAAAGTAGAAAGTATTCTGGGTAAATCTCCCAAAACTCCCAGCAAAAGCAAAGGACGCATCACTCCATGTGGGTAGTCCCTATAAATTGTCTGGTTAGACGGCGTCTTCTGACGAACAACATCCAACATCGCCGTAACCGCGCCCCACTAAACGTCTTGGGTGTTGGGCACTGATGAAGCATGATTTTAATAGTCCTCCACAATCATCGCGGGGTTACGCTTCGCTAGCGGGTTTTGCTCGCTTGAACCACACTCTTCCAGCCTGTCGACTTGATGGTACGCAACGAAACACACAAATACCGGTAGTAGTACGGTACCGAAAACCGAAGACGCTACCGAGCAACGAGTTAAACGAGTTAATGAAAATGCGTACAGAAATCATAAATTATCGCACGTTTGATGGCAGCGAGGCGCGGTTCTAGGCAACCAACCAGAAACCAACGAAACAACCCGTCAACCAGGACACCCTATTCTTACCCACTTTCCTCCTTCCCAGGCCGTGCATAGTTTGTGAAGTACGCAGCCATCGACAACAGAGTGCGCGCGCGCGCGCCCGTACACACACTCTCTCGCTGGTGTAAAACATGCGTTAAATATCCGTAGAAATTAATTTGATACCGCCGTAGAGATACGCTCCGAAGCGCACTGTGTACGGTGGATTAGAAGAAATATTAGACGACTCCGGGGGCAAGATGAATGGATCCGGTGGAGATGAGGAAGAATCGGAGGAGCAAAACCCTTTAGTGGCCATGAGACAAGATGGATGAAGAGATACGTGTCTATGTGTTTGTTTTTTGTTGTAAAAGGGTTCACCATTAACGGGTAGGTAGGTGCATACAAATGTAAAAAAAAGGGAAAAATGCAGATGGCACAAATGTTGTCGCTTTTTATAAAGAGTTTATTAGGAAAAAAGGATAGATGAGTGCGTCAGGATGTAATGTGACATCATAAAAAAGGTTCTTCCATAAGGCCTAACCCAGCAAAATAGTTTGTTTAATGAGAATGGGTGCGAGTGAGGACACGTGTTTTTTGGGTTTTAATTTTATCCTTTTTATTTGGGTCTTTTTTTAATGAAATAGGAATGCCACACGCGTGTGTTTGGGAGTCTGCAGCAATATATTAATTATGTTGTCAGGTTATGGTTTTCAACAAGCTATTCAACTGTACCATAATACTATGTCAAGGCATTTTTAATGGGCCAATTCAATGTTTTGTTATTTTTAAAGGTTTATAACTTGTCCTATTAAATGTTTAATATCTTAGTACTTTCATCCTCTTTTCATTGTAATTGTTTTATTGTATGTATGTCACATAATGGTTCAATTCAAAATCGGAACACTTTTATCATTAATCCAAGGAAGATCTTCACTTTTTTGTACTTATTTTCCTTTACTTTTACTTACTTCTCCTTTTTTCTTTGCATAATGTCCTGATACATCATGACGGACAAGTAAAACTCTTGCTACAACTTTTTATGCCACCTAGTAAGATAGTGAAGTCCTTGTTACGAGAGAGGGGTTCGGATAGGATTCAATACCCAGTCCAACCGCTAGAAAACCTTGAGCCCATTACCACTCGGCCACCGGTTAGATTTATCTACAGCCAAATAACTACTACTTGCTTTTAGAGAATGTGTGTTAAAGTCAAAAGTTTGTTTCTGACCTTAAAGAATGAAAATTTGTGGTAAATCAGAAATACAATATTGTTAATCTTTTATGAATACACCTTATAATTTGTCTCATATTTTGTACAACTTCTTAACGCAAAATAAATCCTTTTTTGCTCCGCCATCCACGCAACGACCTTTACCTCACGCAAACGGTAAACAATTGATTTTTCGCCCGTTTCCAGAATCAAAAACATTTTATAACCCTTCTTTATGTGCTATGTAAACCCCTCACAAAACGGTGCAGTGCAGAAACAACAAAACCCGTTTGCGGTCTGAGCACAATGAGCTTCCACTCGTTCTACGCTTTCCCGACCAACTGCGGTAAAACTGACCAAATGGAAACAAATTATTTCACAACATTTGTGTTGTGCGGGTGCCCTTTTTTGTTTCCGTCGAGAAAATCCCGATTCCACGATCATCATCTCGTTTCGCACAGCTTATCGACGAACGCATTGATCGCGATCGAGTTCACGCACTGACCAAAGGGCCCCACAAACAAAGGACAGCAAAGCGAAAAGAGGGACAACCGTTGCAGCTTAATCGCGGCCCCAGAGACATCCCGTTCAATGGTTCAATCGCGTTGTGTCGCTTCACCCATAATCGCTCTTGATCGGGTGATTTACTTAATACTTCTGTTCCATTCGTGCTGTTCCGTTGGTGCTTTATCCCTTGCGTAGACGAACGACCAAAAGGGTCGCACAATAATCTGGATGGAGGTGGAATGGAAGGACCACAACAACAACAACAAAAACTTCTTTGCAACCGTGCCGACAGACGGGTTCGAACGGAACAAAAAATATTGTCGGATCAGCCCCAACAGACCATGGAACGGGTGGGAACCATTTTCTCTTCCTTTTAAGATTTTGCTTGCCCAAAATCGTGCCCTCGAAGCGAAACTTGCAAACGCTACAAAGCAAAACCTGATTCAAATCCGGAATTTGTCTGTTCTGGAACTGGAACAGCCATCAGTTTTAAAGTGTAAGTGCCAGCAAGAAAGAACCATTTGCTTATTTCTTCAAATAACTATTCCCTAAACTGAACGTTCATAAATGTCCTAAATTATTCTGTAAAAGTATAACGTATCAAATAATGCGTACAAGAAATTATAAACGGGATTCCTGTCGAGTCGCTCGGTTTATCACTCAAAAAAAAAGAAGAACCCGCCGTCATCTTGTCACCATACACAATGATTTACATCGCTTTCAACCCATTCTTAACAATCTTAGCTAAATTTAACACTGATCGAAAAACAGTTGCGAACGCCATCTCACACGATACGCGGCACACCGAACGAACCCCAAAATAAACCACACACACACACGCACAAGTCCTGTCCTGACTGCTGGTCTAGTTTTCAATGAAATTTTAATTAATGTTTTCTCGTTACTTTAGCGCGACTGCTGATTTTGAACTGAAAACAGATCTTCGCGCTCTAGGCTACAAGCAAACAAACAACAAACCAATGAACAATGAGTATGTGTGCAAACACATTCCCGAGTCTTTTGAGCACTGCGACTCTGGGAGAAGAGACCGAAGGCTCCTCGTTGAAGCACCCGTGTGCGGCACATGTCCATACCGGAGGGGATGGCTTTAAATTAAATTAACAACTTCAGCATCAGCTACAGTAATTCGTTCGGATGGCTGATGAATTTCTCGGCTCGGTTTGGATGGTTTGGTTGGGACTGATCTTGTTGTAATGATGAAAACTGCGGCGAAAACGAAACCCCCATAAAGATCACAGAAGCTATTTACCTATCCAATTCGAAGTTGTACTTGTAGTTCCGAAAAACGACACCGAAAAAACACACACCAAAAAAAGACGCAGCAACACAGCAATGCGTCTTACTCCGTTTGATCGATATGGAATTCGAGCAATGCCGTTGAATGGACGGGCTAGAATGAAGTGAAGAGAGCCAGCTTTCCATCCCCCCCGGGAGGGATGAAGGTTTGAAGGCGTACGATCTCGCTTCAAAGGAGTTACTTAAAGAACAGTCTCCTCCGCGAGGAACGACAAGCAACCTAACGCCGGTCGTAAGAAACAAAGGTAACAAACATCTTCCGTAAGTTGTGTTCTCTCTCTCTCCCTCTTTTTCCCGCGTGGAAAACCCGTTTGTTTCCTTGCTTCATTAAAGCGTTTTTCTTCGGTGGATTAACAACAATGAAGTTGGCAACGGCTACCCACCGGGTTTACAGTTTTAATTTTGTTTCATTTTATTCTGTTTGGCATAATTAAAAGAGTTACAACGGGAGAGAACACAACAACAAGCCACCGCAACAAACGAAGACGGTGGAAAACTTTTGACGACCCGACGGGAAAATTGGTTAGCCAGTAAGGACGATGTGTTGGAGAAAATGTTGATTCTACACGAGCGCCCGTGTACCCGTGGCAGCATCATACTATGCTTTCTTGCGTCGGGACAAACTCTTCACTCTTGACTTGCCGCGCTCAATTGTTGAGTCGGATGGTTCCGTGTGTACCCATCCAAGAGACCCTAGACAACGTCGCAAAACGACGATAGCAACAACAACAAAAAACAAGCGTTAGACGTGTGCAGCACCAGTACTTATTTTAGCGTAAAATTGGTAGCTAAGAAATTAAATTTATTATCTTCGATCAAAGAGCAAACGACTAAATTAAGTTTCGCCAGACATAATTTTGCCAAACAAACCCCCTTTTCCCACTCGGCGGCGTCCACCGCCATTGCTTGCAGCGGTAATGCCGTTGCACTGGCGTACAGCGAATGAAGCACCAAAACACGCGTACAGGAAGGGGTTACTGAAGTATTATTGTTTGTTTTTCGCTTTGCCAACCGCAAAATTTACGATGCAATTTTGGGTGAATTTTTACCAAACGCCCGAACGATCTGAGGAATTTGCATCACTCACACGCGCGGTCGCGTCTTTTAAATGACTCGCTGCTTCTGTAAATCTTCTGTGTGAATGAAGATTGAACTTTGAACGTGGGTAATAAGACCGTCTTGTACTAACTCACTGATTTTATCAACCACAATAGGCTAGTAATCAGTGACTTGATTTGTGATATTTACTAGCATTTTACCAAGGCATCAACAATTCAGAGTCAAATTCACCTACAGTTCGGAGAACATCTTAGGATGCCTAACAAAGAATTATAAATTTAATGCAACGAATAAGATTTTCTAAATCGTTGATGTTTTCTTCAAATACCAACAAGTTAAACGACTAGCTATTGAGTGATCGACAGAACACTTGGTATAACATTTCTTTCTTTAAATTCTGCCTGTGAGACGGTCTGATAGCCTAATAGCGCTACTATGGCGCCCACACACTAGAAACAGTAATAAAATCCCGGTCCATCGAAGGCCCTACTGTCCAGCTAAGCTGAGGATGTACCCAAGAAAAAGAACTTCGTTGACTTAAACTCCGGGGCTGCTCGCCGATATGCAGGTGTTATATTATCTAAAGATACAATTTCTTCCCACTCCGATTATTCAGACCAGTATATCTGCCAGCAACTCTACAGCTATTACCTTTGTTGTTTGGCTCTCAAACTGTATCACATTGCAGAAAAAATCTTATCAACTTTAATCAGAATGTGTTGTCTCATCTAAAAAAATTGTAAGCAGTCATTCTTCAAAATTAGAGACATTCATTAAAAAGCGTATATTGATAATTGATAAAATATAACTGTCGTTTAGCTAGACAAGCGAATTTGACGTCTGTTATATCACAAATATTTCAATAGCTGAAACATATTAATTAAAGTACTTTTCTGTAGTGACGCTGCTCAGCCTTTCGTCATTTTTAATGTGACAAATGAACATTGTGATAATGTAAAAGCAATGAACAGTGTACTACTATAATACTAAAAATACAAACTTTGGAAAATATTAATAAGAAAGATTGCAATTACAATCGATTTCGTCAGACACTTATTGATTTTAATTGTAAAATCAATCAATTAAAAGAAAACACAACAAATTATCTTCATAAGAATGACAAGAGATTCACGGGAGTTGCTATCTCAGATTCAGCACCAAGAATAAGCGTCAATCTTTGATCATGCACTGTATGTTGCAACCGAATTCCTTTAACTCTTTGCTCCTGATTTTTCCTCTTCCTTGCGCAGTACGGTCTTAACGCCTAGAGAATTTTAAAGGGATTTTAACCCACTACACTCACAAATATCTCACACACACACACTGGCACACACTGGTATCCCCTCGACCGCCTTCCAATTGGTGAGAAGATGTGTCACCATTCGGTTCGGTAGGCTCAAGACTTGCACGCGTATTTTTTGACGAATCACGCGATTCTTCGAGATCCGTACGGGACCTCCGGGCGCACCGGCTTACCAGCAAGACGACATTCCAACGCATATTAGACGTCCGGCAGCCGGGCCGCCGAGACGCGTTCATCTGAAAGCCGGTGGCGCAATCGGAAGCAAACCGAACGCAATGAATTAATTATCTCATAACGAGTTCGTTCGGGCAAACGAAACAATTGTTATGCCCCTCTGGCGTCTGGGGTGTAAGACGGCTTGTACGAGAAGTTGGGCAAATGAAAACTGAACACTCAAAAAAAAAAAATAGTGTTAACGGCACAGCTCTGATGTAGGAGCTAAAGCAGAGCAAAATAAAACGTGCTGACTCATTTTAGATGTTATTGGAGGATTTTTAACGCAAGTGTAAAAAAAAAACAAAATACCATCCAGCGTCTGGAAACTTTCAGCTACAAAGGATATTATCCGCAAAGTATCACATTTTTCATTAAGTATTCCTGTCTGCTTCGAGTACACAAAGGCTCCAAAAAACGGTCCTACAAGATCCGCACAACTTTCGGTGGCGCAAAACAAAGCAGCCAGAAGAAAAACTAATACAAATAATTATCATCAGTTTAATTTGCATCATTAGAGATAATTTACGGGCGTGTTGCGATGTGAGCGCGTAATAAGTCACGCATTTTATTTCGCTTCCTCATCCGTACGACGATCTGCATAATATGTATACCCCGTCTGGTGGCCTCCATCCATTTGGCTGCATTCTGGTTGCAATGCTGCACGCGGGGAAATCAAAACAAGAAAAAAGTGTAGCCAAAACAACGCTACCCATGTCACCTACCCAGGGATACCGCCAGACCTCCTCCAAGGGTTTTCGGTGGACATATGTTTTGATGCTTTGATGCTTTCGGCTGCCGCCATTTATCATGCAACCATTTAAATCTTCCGTCCGTCTACACATAATCTTCCCCCCGTGTACAATAGAGTTCCCCCGTCTTCCACACACTATACAACGAGGCGTGCTGTACGGGAGGAACATACACGGCGCGACAGCACTACTGGGGCATTAATCATCTTAATTTAAATTTAAATGACGCCATTTAATCTCCTTCGCTGTCTGCAGTAGGAGTGCGAAACCGTCTTCTCCACACCGCCGCACAGCTTCTGCAAATCTCGGCACATTTCCCGGGTGTGGAAAGATGGGACAGATTTCAACTCCGATTTTTCACCCTTAAGAACACCTAGAAACTAGAGATATTCGACCAGAAGTACATTGAATTTTTGCGGAAGATTTTGCACCCCATGTTCGAAGATCTTCACGAAGAAGTTCAACATATCAAAATGGCAACATTAAAAAATGCTTCACAATTAAGCATGCGCTATAGGCGCACATAGACAACTCTCTTCTTTACTAAGTTCCATCTACACCCTCCATTAGCCAACTAAGGTTACAGCGGAAGGTAATGGAGAATTTTAATTTTTATGACCACTCCACACCGCCAAATTCCCATCTACCTGAGGGCCTCACTCTCGATTTTTGCATGTGTAAAAACAACCATTAAAATATTTCCTACGCATCGTCTCACTTGAACGCGAAAGGGAAAACCCACCCGAGGGGCGTGTAATTGGCCGTGGAAAATAATAAACCCCCAACAACAACCCTTCGCCAGTCTCGATAAAGCATACACTCGACAACTTCAAATTAAAATGCGTTTCTTTGTGTGTTTGTGTTTCATATCTTTACTGCACTTCCCTTTTACCATCTTTAATCTGCAAAACCCGGCGATGCACATAAGCTGCATTGGCAAACTTGCTACACAGCACACAACAATAGGGAAGGTGAGCTATAAAAATTGTTACAATTTTATTGTTTCACAAACACTTTCCAGCTTTCCTTCCTTCTTCAAAGGGGATATTTGTCCAAGGTTTGCGACCTTCATAAAACCTACCGCGCTATTACATTTTATGGTTTGCACTTTAAAATGACTAAACCATCGTTTCACACCTGTTTACACAAAACAGCTTCGTGAGAAATGGTCATCAAGAAAAGGTGGCGGCCAAGTTGCTGCTCATTTAGTGGCCCGTTTCCTTAATGGAAATCCGTGGGCGGAAAATGAGGAAACCTGGCGGAGATCATCGTAAAAATCCGACTAATTTTTATGGCGGCTGTTGGGGAGATCTTCCAGTAGTAACCTTACTTTCTTCAATTGCTAATGAAGTCGTAATGGAATTGTTTGGAGTAATTACTCTAGAAGGTTTGCTTCAACGATTTAAATTGTGGTTAGTTCTGGAGATACTTAAGCAAATAACAAACTATCCTTCTTTAACAGAAACTAATATTTTATTCAGATCAAAGCGAAACGGGTTACTACCATCAAACACAAGACCGTTCGTCTTCTCCAAAGATTAGACGGCATGATACTATAGCATTACTTTAGATAATTGCAGCAACATCCAACCACACCACGGGACACTTTAGTTTGTTTATAATAAACATTGTGTAAACATCACTACACCCATAATTGTCCCATTTGTGTAGCTTAATAAATCATTGACCTTTGGTGTGTCTACCTGCAGACCCAAGGATCGCCTGTGTTGTGGTTCTAATAAGTGAAGCGATGTTGTAAATAATAATAACACAAATAAACTCGTCCCCGTCCATTGCATCGTCATCGTGTGCTGGAACGAAACCCCGTCGAGCCGAGAAAACCCTTTATTCTGTCTACGGCAGCGTTCGGAAGCAGTTTGTGGCCATACAAACACGGTTCCGTTTTGGTGCCTTCTTTCGTGCATTGCGTGTGCTCTGTTTTCCAAGAACATTATACCGGTTTGCAGTGCACCTCGATCCTGATCCTCTGGTCCACCTTTGACCCAAAGAAGAGAACCATCTTTTGTTCCACTGCGCTTGACATGATTTGCTGACGTGAGGACAATGGTACTGGATGCGGGAAAGCCCAAGTTCGATCGATTAGTCAGCCTGCGTTTTTCGATCATTTAAAACGAAAAAGTGAAAAGTGAAACTGATTCCTTGGAGGAATTCTTCAACGAATGATTCAACTACTGATCACCGAATAGGCCATACTTATGTTGAATCATATCCCACTTATTGTAATTTATTGATACCATTAACAAAAGTAAAGAGTTGTTAATACACCAAAAATATGTCTTTAATGGGTGTCAAAAAAAACAAACCCTTGTTTTTCTGAACGACAATTGAGTCAAAATGAATTGGTTTGATAAACCCTCTTTATTCATTTCACTGATTCCTCTCATTATGATCCTCCCTAACTCAAGACGATCCCAATCAGCGTGTGGCTTCCATACAAAAACTCACCAAAACTATAAAGACGTCACATAAAGTAAAAGCCACAACCCCAGCGCGACATCTTGTTCCCGTACAAATTCTTCCTATCGATTCTCCCGGTACACACCCGTTAAACACGCACCCGATTGATTCGGGGAATGTCACTTAAAGGGCTGTAACGCCAGACACGGTGACATAACCCCACCAACTGAATCCGCTATCACCGATATACAACGGTAACCCTAGCCCCTAAAACGAAACAAAAAGAAACCATCACGCGGTTTCATGTTATCTTTCCCGACAGTTGCGACAACTTCCGAGCGGGGGCTTTCGTGTACCCACAAGCCCTGTTTTACACGATCTTATTCTCCGAAAGATGTAAACTAACATCTTCAGCCATGCCAGAAGTTCAGCGAGCAACCGATCTCCATCACCTTTTATGCACGCCGTGTGTCGGCTTTTATGGGCACTGCTGTGATTTATATTTACGGTCTTTTGACGCCTTTTGCCCTCGGCGGGCATCATCATCTCGCTAACCTCACACGCACAATATTTACGACAGCTCCTGCGCAAACGTGCAGGGCGCTCATAAAAACTCATAAACAGCTAATTAAGCTCCGCTCGGGATCGCATCGTTAGCTTAATGGGTGTGTTTTCCCCCCATGTTTTCACTTATTCGGCTGGCGCCTGCTAGGGCACAATCTCCCATGTAGATCATATTCGTTGTGCAGTTGGTATACACTTTTCTCACTCGCTTTCTCACTGGAAAATGATGTTAAAAATCAAGTAAACTTGGAACCATTTGCACTTACCTTTATTATTCTTATCGCTAAAATTTAACGCCCTAGAAAAGTGTTCGTCCACCACGCTCGCGGCATCGCCCGAGTAGTGCGTAAACACGACACACGTCGCCGACACGTACTGTGCCCGACCGTTTCCGCTTCCACCGGCCATTAGACTACCGCCACCGCCGGATGATTCGCCACTGCCACCGCCGGCCACGGCTGCTGCTGCTGCAGCTGCGGCCGCTGCCAACCCGCTCGCATCCGTCTGCTGCTGGTTGAGATTGTGCGGTGAGTCAGGCCCGGAAGAGCACGAGCTATCGTTGTGCGCACCGGATATGGTTCCTGCGGGTGGAAAGATAGAAAGAATGATTAAACATCAATTAATTAAACAAAGTGAGGTGATTTAAAAATGTTCCAGCTGTAAATAAAACGAGGAGTGATATCTGGCATTAACTTGGTTCGGATCATTGCCATTCATTTGTTCACGTTCGTCAATCGTTTAATTAAAAGTGTGCTTAAAGATAAACCTGGCACTGGGGAGGTTCATCCGAGACTCGATTATTAAATCTTCTGAGACCTTCACATTGTCTTTACATATTACGACTTGAGAAACAGACATCGTAGCTTTTAGGTACTCATGTGTTAAAGAAGCTTACCAAAGGTTCAAGCAGACGGCACAAAACAACTGATTAGAGACGAGCAACGTGGAAAAGTCCAAGACAGCGGAAACTTTCCACTCAAAATGCATATCGCGAAGGACAAAGCTGGGACTGTACAGTAACGTTTCTGAGGCGTGGATGCTGTAGCAAACTGATGAATCGCTCTTAGATGCGTTCGAGAGGTAGATGATCAGTAGAATTGAGCAGAGAATAGAGCAGTACAATGACCATAATATTGTACAGGCTGGTCACGTCATGAGAATAATGTGACCCAGACCAAGCATTCGTGGTAGGCTCTAATTGAGATGAAGTAATGGCGTGGAGGCGTCAACCAGAAACTCCTGGTTAACCTGTACCGGGAGCGGTATCGACGTATTCTGTAGCAGGCCAACACCACGGCTTTGCGAATTCACGAAATATACCATACACAAACAACAGCTGTTATTTTCTTTTCCTAAACTCCTTATTGACAACTACTTCTCTTTCCCATTTTCACTTTTCCCTGACTTCTTTCTGACCATTTCAATCAACAAATTGTCATCTGCCAAATCAAACAAACAAGTGGCAAGTATCACTTTCTTGAATTGCATTGCCAACAAAAACAGCCCGCTGTCCGTACAGTTGACATTTGTCGTCAACCGCTCCACACAAACTCACTTTCAGTTTCTTCGTGCGACGGACCCGTTTTTGCCAAGTTCGATTATGCTATCGATTATTTTATTGCTTTCCTCTCCACCATGCACCATGTGTCTGCGTGACATTTTCCTAAAACGAACAGAATCTCAATAGGTGGCAAACGATTGCAGCAATCGCGTATCGCCGTTGCAGCTTTATTGTTCCTTCAGGTTCATAATTTATCTCTTTGATCCTCTTTGGCCACAAAACATCCCCGTTTCGAGTCATCATCGGGTGATACGGACGGACGAGTTGGATCATAACAATTCATATTTAGCGCAAGAAAAACGGAAAACTCAGACCGACATGCATGCTTGTCGTCACCTGCCCTTTCATTGGTTGTAGACAGAAGGAACAGGGGGAAAAAAAAGCTGCCCAAGGAAGAATCGTTCGTGGGTCCAGGCGCATAAAGATGCGCACCACTTGCACCTTCAATGCACTCGGCAGCCTTGTGGGCTTCTGGCTTTGAACGAACCGGATCTTAAACACCAATAAATAAATTGTCCTTCGACCATTATCAATCATCGAATCATAAATAATAAATGATGCACCCGTCGCGCGATGGGGGTTGTGTGTTTTGCACAAACCTCTCCCTACAGGGTCGTGCCTTTTCCCTTTTTTACGATTTCGTTTGTTGAGCCGTGTCTGTGTCTAAGTGGGCCTTCTGCGCTACGCGCTAAATTTGACTGAGCAGGGCTTTGGCCTCGAATCTACGTACCTTCCGTGTCACTTCGGGCTGTGCTGATGTCTTCCTCTTTGGTAATGTGCCTCTGGAGTGCACCTAGCGGGATGGTCGGTATGGCGGTCTGGTTGACGGAGGTTACCGTCGCCGAGGAGGTAAGGGCCGAGCTGGACTGTGCAGCGGCTGCCGCGGCCGCTACGTTCGAAGGTAGCGACGGAGGTAGCAACGGACTGCAGGGTGAATGCGAGCCGGCCGAAGTGCTGGATGATGCGGCCAACGGCACACCGGACGATGAGTAAAGATCTTGATTGAACTGTGGAAAGAAAAGCAAACGAACCATAATTATTTTTTTATTTAAAACCCAAACTACTGCTTGCGCGACGTCTTGTCTAAAGTAATTTCTAGAACAGCGCTGTTCCAATCATCTGTGACGTGTCTAAGAAGCCGAAAAATAGCCGCGTCTTGCTACCATATCCTTACTCGCAATGACAACATAATGAGGGTATTTTCAAAATGCCAACCAAACATAAAAAAACCCGCATGGATGACTTCCAACCATCCCCCGATGGTTGCTCACACGGCATCGCAAAACGGAAGTTTAAGATGCCACAAACGTTCAGCAGCGCACACTACTCGCGTATCGCGCTCGAACATTGGCACCTTTACCGCATTCCAAGCAGTGTCTCGCCTTCGGAGGTGGAACCAACAACCAACCATCAATAACTGAAAGCCTGAAACTCACCATCTCTCACACACGTAGCGCTCAAGGTGTAACGTCACAACAAGCCCGGCTGAATCGTATGAGGCCAGCGAAGTTTGGTGGTGACAACGAGCCGAACGCAAAGAGTAGGTCTGCTACAGTTTTTTTCCCCCTGTTCAGTTTCCTTTACTCACGCTTGGTCACGCGGAGCATCGCATCTTATGAATTGCATTCCAGCCCACATACCGATGCACCCCCGTGATGCACCGGTGTGGAGAGTGCGTCATCGATGCGAAACTCAATGCGCATCTTGATCGCATTTTGATCGACCGAGATAAAGCTCTTTTTGCACCGACTATCCATGAAGAGATGATAACGACATCTTTTTTGTATGATGTTAAACGTTGCGTAATGAGTTCTGTATCAGTCTTTCAGAGTGCCTTTAGGGATTGGGTTATACAAACATAAAAATACATCAATAATTCTTCTTTATCAATCTTTGCTTTCAAAATCAATCATCTTTGTTCGAAGATAGAAGCTGGTGTTTGTTGCAAATCAGCACGACTTCTGATTTTGGACGTCCCAGACAAACGCCTTGTTACGATCAATCTGTATATCGGTATTGTTGCCTTACCGGCAGCATTCCTTGCCCGACGGGATGCCCCAAATACAGAACCGAAGCACAGAAGTGTTGTGCTCCCGATAGAACGGTACGTTGGGAAACGATTTATAGCACTATCGATCCTTGACTTTTCCCGTACTCTTAAAGTTTTGTGTGCAAAGAAGATGAAAGAAAGCTGTTGACAATCAATCAGATGGTTCAAAGCAAATAACCACTTTCACAAACAAGAATATCGGACGCTACCGTGCGATCGAATTAGTATTTCCAGCACGATCAGTCCGAAAGATGTTGTGCACAAGAGTATCATACAAAGCTTACAGAAACTTCGACGGAGCACGATGAATGACACCAAGCTGTTTGCTTCGAAAATAATGCCCCAGAGACATGTCTTGGTGGTCTTTGCCTGGTAGTAGCACACTAATCATATCAACAATCAGCACAATGCACGCTGCAATTAATTCGATACGCACAAGTGACGGGACGTTGCGTTACACACAAAACTCTAGACGGTCTGTTTGCCGTCAGGGACCAATCGGGATGGATTGTTAATTTTAGTAAAGCGTATTCCCACTCGATTCCGCAAAAGACGCGAGATGTGCCAAAGAAACGAGACTTTCACCAGTCTAGCCATATCGGTGTCCAAACCCGGGGTGTCTAGTTTTTCTCGCCTGCACCCATACAGCCCATTAATCACGAACAGTCCACCAGTTTTTGTTTCGGTAGCTGCTGCACTCTACTATGTCCAGAAGCGTTCCCCGGGTTAGCATCAGGTATGGGACGTGTAGGTGCCACGCCGGTAAAACACCGCCAGGACGCCGTGTGCCGTCGCGTTCTTCAATTAGATTCGCATCTTGCGATAACCCAGTCAATTAGTCAATTATCTTGATTAAACGATGACAATCGCTTCAAGCTGCACGCCGTTCGCGATATGCAGCTCGTCGAGAGGAAGCGCAGGAAAAACTGGTCATCCCGCATCTGGTGCGTCTCGCGTGGCTGGCTGAGCTGAATTGATTATTCCATCGAACCAGGCCATCGGGTACCCGAACGAACGGGATGACGTGTAACATCAACCGCACCGGTACCAGCGTCACCAAACGCGATGCAACGATGCAAACGGATGGTATAATAACCACAAAAACGGACACCAACCGACTGGCGTTGAAAGGCTCGTTTGAAGATTGATATCGCATCACTTGATCGATTGATTGAGGTTTCGCAAATTTAGAAGCTTACACATTTACGGCGTAACCTGCAATACATTGCTAAAGAGGTGATGCTTTCAACGAGCTTTCATTTAGTAGTGCGTTTCAGAATAATTCATCTAAAACAAAATATAAAGGAATAGATTAGTTGAACACATGCGCAATAACTTGTGATTGACTGAACGAAGGAAACTACCTTCTGTGCCGTAGCACAGTGGAACATAGCGTTTAGTACTCAGCACTCAAAAGAAAAGACAAATGAACAGAATTCCCTTGGGACATTCACACCAATCTTGCCACGCACAGTTTCTCTGCGTGCAGTTTGTGCCATGGAAGGAATTAACCGTACAACGATATGGTTTTCCACTTTTCGTTATGCTAGTGTCTTCATTCCCGAACAAGAATAGCTTCACGGTTCTTGAAACCAAATGAAATAGACTATTTCTTGACGATCCTGTACACAAAGAGATCTTGCGCTGACATCCTTTGGAGGAAAAAAGAGAGTTTAAAACACTAGCAACTAATAGTTTACAAGCACATTTCCTAGTAGCTGCAAGGAACAAGTTATCAATATTTTTGTACATGAATGCCGTAGACTATCAAGTACCGTCAAAAAAGAGGTTCTTGTTTATTATACCCATAGAAACTACGACCAGTAATAGGTCATAAAAGTCTTTCGGTTTGCCCAGAAAAACAAGCATTGCTTTTAAATCTTTAAAGCTTTGCGGGGGTTCACATAAAAATTAAATAAAACATAACAATTAGGAAAGCTGCTCTAGGAAGGTACGATGTTACATATTAAACGTACCAATAGGTTCCATTTCTTCTACCACGACCACTTGTCACTGGGAGAACGAACTTGACGTGACGGGACTGTCACTCACCGCCACCATTGGCTACCGCACTATACAAGGTGCACTGACACGGCCACAAACACCTGCAAGACCCTCCAGACAGACGGACAACGGCACACGATCGGTGGGAGGTGATCTGCAATTCATATAAGGAGCTGGGTGCGTATTGTACCGGCCCGTTCGATCTAGTGCGTTGAATCTGTTTCAGCAATCCGCAAGACGCAAGAGACCACAGACACCATAAACATACGACTCAGGTGCCAATCCTTGAATTGATGAAACGATCAAACTACTCCTACCCACCACCTTACCACATCGCTCCTTTCCTTCCCAACAGTTTCGCTTGCCGATGTAGATGGAAGGGAAGATATCGCAGAACGTGACTCTGAATCGCCACGCAACGAAAAGCGATTCCACCATAGGACGGAATTCTAAGCTTGGCCAGTAGGTGATAGGCTAGCACTCACCTCCGAGATACTTGCACACGGCAGTTCATCTCAATAGTGGTACATAAATGGAGATCACACTACACGCCACCAGAGAGGGGGTATCGCTGCAATATTGTGCGTGGAAAGAGTAATAAAAAATATATAAATTTCACAGTCCACGCTCAACGAATAGCTGGGAAACGTTCCACAGAGAGCTTCGTGCTATCCATCCGCAGCAGCTGGCATCAAGAATTTTGATTAATTAATTAAGCCCAACCATCCCAAAAGTGGTCATGCACCGCACTTGTCTTGCAGTTAGCTGTGGAGAGATCGCTCGTCGGAAACGGTTAAATGAAAATGTCTGCAAATATGTATGCAGTCTTAGGTTTCGAAGCCTTTTTTCTTTCGTACCATTTGACTAAAGAACTTCACGATGTACGTATATGTAAGTTTTTGCATAAATTCCACTCTGCTTTATGCACCGTGAAGGGTTGATTTTGTACACCACAAGTTATGCCGCCTTCGACATGTACTGCCTAAAAAGGTGTAATTCATCAAACTCAAGCCTGACACGATTGACAACCCCCACGGAAGATTTCCAAGTGTGTAACGAATACAATACTCGCCACTACTTTAAATTAGTGTTGAAATTCCACAACCTTGCAGCGGTGAGCAACAAAGTACCGATTTACTAACATTCGGTTCCCTGCGTCGCAACTATTCCGATCCCATTCCTGTTACCAACAGCCTGAGGATATGAGTAATCAATTATTTTGTGCTTGTTGATTGGTATGCTTACTTATATACCTGGATGCAAGACGACGGCACTGTTAACTTCTTAATAGCTTAAGTTAAAAATAAGAATAAGCTCCTGTTTGGGATACTATACTTCGGGCACCAGTAATTTACGACCGCCAGCCATGGAACATTGTTCTGTCACGTTTCTTCTCTCGCTAATACCACGGAAACATGTCCAGTTCAAACGCAACTTCACTGCAGCAAAGTATTCCATGAAATTTAAGCTCATATACTACTAAATCTAAACATGCAAAGCAATCCATGACTCCATGGTTTGACAGAGTCGCGGTGCCACGTCTAAAAAACACGCTACAAAATGTCTTCCTCCGAAGGTTCCGATGCTTCCGAAGGATCCGACACCTCAAAAGCGCTCTCGGTCGACTCTTTCAGACAAAGAGTAGAAAACTTAAGAGCTAAATATGAGGACATTCTGCAGGAAGGCTTCTTTCGAAATTTGCAGCACGATTGGTTACATCAGCAAGCGGCCGAACCGGATCTAGCGCTAGCCTCGGACGCCTCAACGCTCGACTGTTTGAGTGATGCGAGTGGGAGCTATATTGTGCTGAATGGTCGAAAGTTTCCACTAGAATTTTTTCGTGACATTCCTCCAAACGTTGAAGAAAACCCCTCTCCGAAAGCGTCGGTTCCGCAGAGCAGTTTCGTGGAACAAAATGATCTGCAAGAACTGGATGATTATAACAATCCATACGTGGTCCCGACACCAGAGCGTATTGCACAACGTATCGCGCGAAAAAGTCGCTTCCACACGGCACGCTCTCGTGGCTGTCAGGATGTACGGCAACGGTTACACGTTGAAGAACTTCCGCTCGATGCGGAAATGCTAGGACCAACCAAATCAACAAAGTTTCAATCGCGCTTGGCTACCCAGCTCGATGCACACTATCGCAATGAACTAACGTACCGGCCAAGGATACGGAACTTCATGCGTATCGACGCCATCCACAACCTTCGCGAATCGGGACGCCGTCAGTTCGAAACATACTATCGGCAGGAGTACATCGTTGGACAGACGCGCAAACAGACCATCGAGAATGATTGCTATCAGCAGCTAGCGGAACGTTGTGTCGAACTCCGGGAAGCGGTCCGCACGATTCGGCAGGAGCGTTTCAGTGCAACCATGAGGGTGCTGGATGTGGTGAAACCATACTTTGAAACCTCTGCCCAGCTCGAGGCCCGTCTAAAAGAGCTACAAACCCGAATGACCAGCCTGTGGAATCAGGTGGTGCGGCTCGAAAGCATCTGGGTGCAGCGGCTGAAGCTGCAAAACTTCCTTTACCTCATCATGCCCAAGGAATGGCGCGAACGCAACGATTGGATACATCAGGACGATGAAGGACAGCTCGAAAGTTTCCCAATTTCGATAAGTAGACGCGATGTAGCTAACATCCGCAACATCGACGATGGTAACGATATATGGGCGGTGAAGCGATTTTTCGAACAACAGTACCTTGAGAAAAATAAACCGGTGCATGAAGCGTTTACCAGTCCGGCCGAGTTGTTGTTCGGTGTGGCGGAGTTAAACACCAACTCCATGACGCTGCTGTCTCGGCTGGATCTGATGAACTGGGTAAAGTCAAACGCTGAAACGGAATCGGAAAAAGTGCAACGAAATTTCGCGAACCAAATACAAAACATACGACGCTTCATACGGGACATGGACGAAAGGCGCAAATTCTACGAGCGGCGTACCGTCGAGTTGAAGCAACTTTTCGACGAGTTGGCACAAGGACCGCTTAAAGATGCCATTCACAATGTTCGCAACCGGGAGATAGAAAGTTTGGTTACGGTCGTCTATAGCAAGCTACTGCCG
This sequence comes from Anopheles maculatus, assembly GCA_002091835.1. NCBI lineage: Eukaryota > Metazoa > Arthropoda > Insecta > Diptera > Culicidae > Anopheles > Anopheles maculatus. Next base: position 46,510 of record KZ063533.1, read on the forward strand.
GCCAAGGAACGTGACGAAGGTTCGACGGTTCGGCTGTCCGGTGTCACGTGTTTTGTGTTCATCTTCGAGATGGTTCAACAACTGTTGGCTGATTTCGATCAAATGCCCGCCGCACTGCTGCACTCCATCGAGCATAAGGTACGTTTCCGCCGGCGAAGGCGCATGATTCTAGCGGTGCGTGCCGCGGAAGAGGACCACCGAATCACTCAACTGGCGGCGCAGTTAGGCCGGGGACTAGCACCGCCGTACAAGAAACCGGACCACAAGATAAAACCACCCCGTTCGCGTCTTCGGCGTAAAGAAGTTCCGGTCGTGGTGGAGAAACCACACGTCTCAAAATTGGACGAGATCTTCCGACTGGCATTCGGCGATGGGGCCACGATGACGCCCGAAGAGCGGCGTAACTTTGAGATCGATATGATCTATCAAAACTATTGCTCGGTGCAGTTTGATCACTTCCTGCGTATGATCGGTTACGAACCGGATTACGATGTGGTAAGCCGAGTGCAGCAACGTGACGGACCGGAAGAGAACTTTTTTAAGCGCAAGGAGCTCATTCCTCGTGTGCTAAGGAAGTTGCAGCAATGGCAACACATGCAGCAGATGTTGCGCGACCGATTGTTCCAAAGAATGTCAGCGGAATTGCAAACCGTCCGTAGTTAAAGATTGGTGTTTCGTTGCATTTTGGGCCTAAAGTATACACCTGCTGTTTTGGGGTTGCTTTTTGGGCAAGAACATTTGGAAATTGAATGTACCTGTCAATAGATGTCAGCCCGTTCTGAATAATTATCGACAAATTCGATCAAACAACACATTTTTATGCAGTTTTTCAACACAATATCCATTCGTTTGCACTTGGAAAACACAAACATCATGCGTAAAATTTGTATTTGTTGGCAGCCGCACATTCAATCAATCAACTAGACGTTATAACCTTTGCAGCACTGTCATTTGATTGTTGACAACGAATTTCAGAGCATCCGCCGACGATTCCCTGGAGTCCCTGAATTATTCTAAATAATTTGTAGTTTTTATAGCACTTAGTACAATCTGAATTACGCTCATCTTATCAGGGAATGTACCGTAAGAAGAATCGTTTTATAAAGATGGTTTGTGGGCATCGTAACAAAATCCAAACAACACGGAAGCCGAAGCATTATAATGTAAGGAGAATTTTGTTGTGTTAAAGATATTATACACATTACAAAAAACATTATGTTTGTCTTTCCAGGGTTATAACGGTGCCGTCGCTACCTGTGTTGTATTCAGCGTACGTACGGAAACAAAGTTTCCCAACAACAGCAAACCATCCCTCCACTTACAAATGCAGTACCGCCTTGTAGTGCCATAGTCTCAGAAATAGTAGCACCTCGTCCATGTTACCCACCCATGTCATGTTTAGCGTTTGTAATTATTTCCTCCAGTATTCCGTTTCGCAACTCCACTCCAAGCTTTTGCTTCACGTTTCCTGCCAATGAATGAATAATTTAATCGGTTTTTAAACACTCGTACACACGGGGTTTCTCCTTGTTCAGTGGTTTCCATTAGCGCGTAGCTTCCACGTGTGTGGCCCTAAGAAAAGTGCACATTTTTCCGTCACTAGCGTTTCACGGTTTTCCGCTGTGTGTCGATCGTTCTTCATCAACATTCCTGTTCCATCATGCCCTTCTCAATGATTTTCACAATGACTCATCGGGTGCGTTTCCCGGGAGTCTTATCGGCCGTCGCACAATCCTGCTTTCGATGGGTATGTTGTGCTAGTAGATAGCTTAGCCACTAACTACCAACCTTAAGGACTGTTTGCATGTTTATCACATTCACTTACTCTCTCTCTATCTCTCTTTGTAGGCCGCAAAACGTAACCACTTCCCGCAGGTGAGTTCTAGGACAAATTAGCAAACAATGGCCAGTGCGTGTGCGTTTAACAGCGATACAGCGATAGGAGTTGTATCGGAAAACATCCACCCTTTTCCCTGGGATGCTTTGAAAACTCTATCCACGGCGGGGTCTCAAGAAGATTGCATCGTTCCCGCACAGTGTTGCTCCAACGAGCTCCACGTTTCGTGGAAATTACGGTGGTCCGTAATTAGAGCATAATTAATTCCCTGCCACACACAGAGAGAGAGAGATAGAGAAAGAGAGAGCACAACACACCCTGCCGGTCCGGCCCGGTGGGTTGAGCTATCGAGAAGTCAAGTGCAATTATATTCCCCAACAAGGGCACGGACGGTCGGCCGGGTCGATGATGTGGCGAGCCGTGTGTTGCTGCGCTTACATCAAAATGGCCGTTTTCCTGTGCGGGTTCTGGGTGAAATTAATAATTAATTTTCTCATTAAATATTAATACCATCTCGGTGGCCGGTTCGAGCAACCCATCAAGCCTGCTAGAGGTGCTTAGGTGCCTGCTTACTGAAAGGATCACTTGAAGAGTGAACCGATTTATTTTGCTCGTTCGTTTGCCTCAGCTCAACAAAGTGAAGGCGTGTGAAGTTTTGCGACTTCACAGCACCTGCTTCAGCCGGAGAGGTAGGTTCGTGTTAGAGAACCATCACCGCTTCGAAACATCAATCAAAACTCGCGACTTACGACGGTCGTGTTAAGCTAATGACAGGTAGCTCTAGTAGCATCGTGCTAAGGGTGCGCTTTCGCTGGAACACATTTAAAAGGTAGATTTATTTAATCAATTCCTAGACGAGAAGAACGACGAACGAACCTGAACGAAGTTGTTGACAGAAAGTAGAAAAATAAACTTCACCGCTCCCGCTTATACAATTAACCGCAACAGTAAACCGCGTAGGAGTCGCTCCCAACTTAATCAACAAGCACTCGTCGTGATCCATTCTTGTAAAATTAACCCCCATCCGGTAGTGATTTTTCTTTCCCGCCGGATGGCACATAAATTGTATCAATTGAACCAGAAGCACCGAACACCGAACCGACCAAATGAGGCAGTAAATTTGATAAATTAAAATACATAATTGTCGGTATATTTCATGAACCCGCAAACAAACCTCCCTCAGGTGCAACAAATTGCTTGTTTTTTTGTTGTTGTCTCAGTCGCATTTGTGCG
>KZ063534.1:6313-35021 GCA_002091835.1 Anopheles maculatus
CTGTACAATGAGACACCGTCCACATCTCTGATTCTTAAGTGATAATATTGTCGGAAGCGATCGATTTGTTCGTCGGCACCGATCTCTGCTGTACAGGAGTATGCCAAACTGACGAAATACTTAAATTTAGTTATGATGATGATTATTTAAGGATTACGGATCTTCTCTCTCGTTGACTTACCCTTGTTCGGTCTCTCTCTCTCTCTCTCTCTCTCTTTCTCTCTTTGGGGTTTATAGCCAATTCTTTGTGCATTAGCTAGGGATTGTGATCGGCATTTTTACATGTTGTTAAGTTTGACGCTAAACGATGTTAAACGTTGCATTAAATCAATGTTGCAGCAAAAAAAAAGAACATTTACTGGTCACTTACTTGCGCGCCATCGTCGATCCTAACGATTTAGTTCGCGATCGCCGGATGGATGTTGAGCGACAGTGTGTGACTTTTGATGAGACCAGTTATCAGAGGCAGGTTTAGATTCGTCAACAAACGCTTCTTTCGACGATCCACCATGTCAGCGCGCAGCAACTGAACCAACCGTACCGCACACAGGTTCAGCAACGCATCGAAATGTAAACATTTCACCAACACCAGTACCTCGTAGATGTTGCGCAGGTGTATGCTTCCCTCCGGGATATATCCGCTGTTCAAGAACGAGGATACCACCTTAGTAACGCGGGACTTTGCCCTCAGTGGGACTTCATAGAGATGCAGATGCGGATGGTTCAAAATGCTAAGATGAACTGGCGAGGTTCGGTCCAGCTTTGCCAGTAACGTTGCTCGGGTAGACAGCACGTAAGACCAATTGGTGAACCGCACGACGTAATCCCATCCGCCCAATTGGGAGCGGCCGGTTGGTAATGGCCAAGGTATCGACGAGACGCATGTGTCGCATTTGGTCAGAAATGTTTGCATCTCCTCCCTCTCCACAGCTTCAGACATCGTGACGATAATTTTACACAAAGTGCGCTGCTGTGCAATTTTCTGGTATTGGCTGTAGCTGGATGTGTTTCCACTGAACATTTCACTCGGCCAGATACGCATCTCGATCTTCAGCGTTTTTCCCACGTGTACGAAGTGCAGTTTGGATTTGCGGCTTGCCACCACCGTGTTGGTCCTGGAAACGTACGTTTCGCACTTGATGCCGACCCATGCACCGGCACCGTCGTTTTTGATACAGTTTAACGCGATCGCATATGTGATCACGCCCCTGTTGTAAATGCCAACGGTGGTCAACTCCGCTACGGACACGTTAGCTATCTGTAACGGCAACATTTGGTGGTTGTTGTGCGCTAGGATCTTGTATTTTTGCTGGAACTGACAAAACTCCGGCCACATATTGCGAGCTACTAATCAATTTCAGCAAATGTGTACAACAGGCACGTCTGGAAAGAAAACCAAACAAACGGAAAGGAAACACATTTACTAAAATGGTTTAGTTTTTCTCCCTAGCATTAGCAAATAGCGCGCACACACATACACACACAGTGACACAGACAATTCGTCAACATTTCTCGGAGAACCATGCCATAACACGAAATAACACGCTGCACAAATCGTACATCCGCGAACGGAAGCTGCCGAGTGGCGCCATTTTCTGTCCAGTAGATACTACCTCTCTGATACCCTGCATCACGCAACTCGTTATGCAGCGGATATTGCATGCAGAAGGTACACGCCGAAACTTCAACGAGACAAATGGCGATGTGATCCTTGGCCAAATGCTGCGCTATTCAACATTCCGTCACGTTCAGCTGCTAACCTCTTTTCACATGAGATGCTAACTAATCTGCACTGCTACGCCGGAACATTTTCAACTGAGCGTCATCCTTACCACTTTCCGCGAAACCGGCGTACCATGCTTGAGAGTGAAAGAAATATGGCGTTCATATTTGAAGTACCAAGTAGGCTGCGCACCGCACAAGGAGCAGCAAGAAACTCTTTTGTTCACATGCAATATGGAATTCCGAGAACCGAATACTAGCCTGTGTGTGTGTGCGTGTGTGTACAGATATATTTTCGTGTTTTTTTGGATGTGCTTTTCCACTACTGAAGTTCACGAACTTTTTACATTTAGCGAACCAAAGATATTATTAACACTCACAAATGTTGGATCCCGAACACAGTCTATGGACACGGGAAAGGTACAAATCCACAAACGCACTAGTCCGTCTTGGCACAAAATTGGCGTCGGTTTTCTTCGCTTGAATTTTATTCACCAAAAGCCCAGCTCAACTCGATACGGGGAGCACACCAATGCACGGCCCAACCAGTCCAACGAATGCATCACCAATGATCGAAGCAGCCGGCTATGGCGACTTCGCTATCGGGCAAACTTTCTCCACTGGGCGATGGGAGAGAATTGTCGAGAAAAGTGGGTTGGACCATATTTAACTTGTCGGGCGGTGTTTGACAGAAGCGGCTCTTCGGTGGGGCGATGATTGACAGCTGGATGTGGGAAAATTTTTAAATGTTTGTTTTGGTCATTTACTGTTTTGTTTTATTACGGTCTATCTTACAACGGATTTATTTGTTCCGTTGATTTAAAGTCACGAAACCAGATTTAATATTTCAAAATGCTATCGGTTTAAAGGGGTGGGGATCAAGGTGTATATATTTAGAAGGTGAATTTTTATCGATTTGAAGCGGTGGCTAGACTAAAGTTGAGGCAAGCGCGATCTATTTTTTTTTATGAGCGAACTGTCAAATTTCGCGCTCCTGACTTCGCGCTCCGATCCTGCATTGCAGGAAAAATGAAGCGTTCGCGCATTGATCGCGCTTGCCTCAACTTTAGTCTAGCCACCGCTTGACAGCGAGCCATTTTGGTCGAGATCTGTCAAGGATTGTTTACATAAACATATGGTTTGGGACAATCAAAACAAACATACAGCCACGACTCTCAGTACAGTGTAAAATTTTACTAGCTTATGTTTAATGTTCTTGTATTATTTGATATTCCGCCATCAGCTTTCTCGGCACGGGCGGCCGCCTACTCCGCCCACCGTTTGATCCGCCAATGCTATGACCTTTGAGGACACGCAACTACCATTGCTTGAGCCCGTACAGAATTTGTGTTGCAATGCCACCACCAATCCCCTCTACCATTCTTCAACCACTTCGACCCTCTTTACCAAAGTGGGTATAGGAACTAGGTGGGCTCATAGGTTTGCTGCGGAATTTACGTTTGACAGTTACGGGTTCGATTCAGATACGCGTATTTTCAAACACACACACGCGTATTTACACTTTACTCCGGGCAGCACAACCAGATGGAGCACGCACACATTGACAAACGATCGAACCCGTAACTGTCCAAATTTATTTCATTTTTCCATGCGCAGTTGTCAAATCGTTAGGCATAAGCCCACCTGGTTCCTATACCCACTTTGGTTGTGTCTATGACCAAATTTACACCTTCATCTCTACGACCGGTATACCCGGGTATCCCATACATTTTGTATGGGGAATGGAAAATTTTCATTTTAAATCTTTAATAACTTTTTTTCTAGTCGTAATTTTTGCATGAAATTTTGAACAAAGGTGCATATATTATCATGATATTCCATCGTATTGTTTACAGAATTTTAAAAATTCATTTAATAATTTTTATTTAATCTTAAGTTTATGATTACCCACATGGCTGTCACCCATCACTTCATTTTTTTAAATCTTTTATTACGTAAAATTTAGTGCAAATCTTACAAATAATTGACGCTTAACTTTAATTTTTGAATGTTCATTGGCTTACGCAACTGAGAATTCAATCTTTCATTCCAAAGTATAAACGATATGTCAAGCAGTATTCGAGTTTCGCGGAAAACTAGAGATACACATCAATTCTCTGCTCCACATTTTTCGCATTGGTCAAGGAGAGGAAGTATCTTGGAAATTTTCATATTCAATTGCTTTATCGCTGCAAAAATGTCAGGAACTGACTGGCTTTCATACGAAGAACTGACTAAACTTAGCCATGAGGAAAGAGAAACCTACAAGCAATTGAAATTGCGGGAAATTTACGAAGATGGAAGTGACGACGAAGTTTATGTTTTTCCATCTACAAGCGAGGACAACAATTTGTTTTTGATTCCGGAAACTCTAGATAATTCAGACGCAGAAGAAATGCAGGTCCCAGAATATGATAATGTAGAGTCGGATGATGAATATTCGGAAGAGTGGCTGGAAAACACTGCAGAAGAATATATATCTAAAAATGGCACTGTTTGGTCTAACGAACGTCCGGCAATCACGCAAAAAGTATTAGCGCACAACATTCTCCGATCAAAAAAAACCGGCCCAACAAATAAAACAAAAAACCTTAGCATAATTCACACATTCAAACAATTGCTATCAGAGGAAATTTGTGATTCGATCATTCGCGAAACGAATAGGAAAGCAGTTCTTTGCTACCAGAATGCAAGTGATAAAAACAAATCAAAAGAATGGAAGCTGTTGACAAGATCCGAATTTGATGCATACCTTGGACTACTTCTTTTAGCCGGAGTAACACATTCAAACTACATGCCGATTTCCGAGTTATGGAAAACTTCATCGCATCCCATGTTTAGAGCATCAATCAGCATACAACGATTCTGGTCAATCAGTCGGTTCATCCGTTTCGACAATGGACAGACGCGCCAGCAGCGGAAGATGACAGATAAAGCAGCAGCAATATCTGATATTTTCAAAATGCTAAATGCCAATTTGAAGTCATGTTATGTAGCCGGGACAAATGTAACTGTGGATGAACAGCTTTTTGCCTATCGCGGTGGAACAGGCTTCACGCAGTACATGCCATCGAAACCTGCTAAATATGGTATAAAAGTATGGTGGGTTTGCGATTCTGTGTCTTCGTACCCGCTCAAAGGCCAAATATATACTGGTTTGGCGCCATCCGGTGAAAGAGAACGCAACCAAGGAGAACGTGTAGTGAAAGATTTAGTAGATATTTTCCGAGGAAGTGGCAGAAATATCGTATGTGATAATTTTTTTACGTCTTATAATTTGGCGTTGTCTCTCATGCTAGACCACAAACTATCAATTTTGGGCACTGTTAACAAAAAACGTACTTTTGTCCCTCCTGTTTTTGTCAACCCAAAAGGAAGATTAGCTGAATCAACCTTATTCGGGTTCAGTGAAAATATTTGCTTGTGCTCCTATATTCCAAAAAAAAATAAGTGCGTTGTCCTGATGTCCACCTCTCACTATGACATGGACATAACAAGACACAAGAACAAACCCAAAATGATCGACGATTACAACAAATTGAAAGGCGGCGTCGACAATATGGACAAATACCTAGCAGAATATACAACAAAAAGGAAAACAAATAGATGGCCACTAGCTTTTTTTTTACAATATTTTGGATGTAGCAGCCCTAGCAGCTTTTATAATATACACAGAAAATAATCCACAATATAATACATCAACAAACAAGAGACGTATGTTCATTCAACAACTATGTGAACAGTTGGCCATTCCAGAAATCGAAACCAGATCTCAAAATGTACAAATAATGCGACATTTCGGACCACGTAGTGGAATAGAGGCTATGATAGGAGGTCCCATAAAACCCCCGGTTTTTAATGAAACGGTTACTCCTGTTGAACGGGACGCTAGTGGCAGAGTAAAACATACAGGGAATTGTTTCCTTTGTACAAAAAGGCGACTTACGAGAAAGGTTTGTGAAGATTGTAAGAACCCAGTTTGTGCAGAGCACTCTAAAAACATAACAAAGTGTGATAAATGCTGACTACCAAATTATAATATAATTTATCATACGTTTTTCTTATGTTCACCCTAATAATTAAAAACTGTTAATGTATGTAAATGTAAAAATAACGATATTTGTTATGTTTATATAAATTTTTATTTCAATAAAATTTACGTGAATTAAAATTGAAAAACAATCAATTTTGTCTAAAACACATGATAGAACAACCGATAATCGTTGGTAACTGACAGCTATGGGGGTAATCATAAACTTAAGATTAAATAAAAATTATTAAATGAATTTTTAAAATTCTGTAAACAATACGATGGAATATCATGATAATATATGCACCTTTGTTCAAAATTTCATGCAAAAATTACGACTAGAAAAAAAGTTATTAAAGATTTAAAATGAAAATTTTCCATTCCCCATACAAAATGTATGGGATACCCGGGTATACCGGTCGTAGAGATAAGGGGTATAAAAAGAAAATCAAAGAAAAAAAATATTTCTAATGTTTTTAAAATTATCTCTTTAGCGCAATATTAAAGAGGATTGAAAATGCTAAAGATACCAAAAAAACATATATTGATACGACTTCTGAGTAATTAGTTATTTAAGTTTGAAGATGAAAAATATACCCGGGTATCCGGTTGTAGAGTTGACGGTTAAAGCAAATTTTTATTAAATCGTATGAATGAAGAGATGGATTTAAGTCGATGAAAAGTATACTAGGGTAACTGTACCAATTTTCGGCAGTGTACCTGTTTTCGGCAGGCGAGCCAAAAAAGCTTAATAACATAAGAAATCCATATAGAAATATTCTTTGAACAATTTTTATCGAATGAAATCAATGCTTACTCTCCAAATACAAATTTTTAGCGCGTTTACATTGATATTTACAGAAATATCGAAATATTTTGTGCACAGCTTCAAGCATTTCGTCAGATATGCTGTCAGTTGATAGTTCGGCAGTTTTTGTGATTAAGCAAACTAATGCATACTAAAAGCTAAAATGTGATTTTTATGATCAATAAACTGGTTTAATAATTTATTCAAAGCTCACAGAGTTTAAAAAACCCCAATAAATAACTAATTTTTCGTTTTAAAGGCTGCCGAAAATAGGTACATGGTAAATGTTGATTTTTGACAGCTCAATGCTGTGTGTACTGACAGCCTAATGGAATGATTCGTTTTGATATAAATTATTACCTTTTAAGTTATTTTTTATCTTGATCAAGTTTGATTTTCAAAAGGAACTGAAACCAATACCATATTTCGTCAGCCAATTTAGGTTGCCGAAAACGTGAACAATTTTGAATATCCGTTAAGCTGTGAGCTTTGAAAAATGACATACGCTGACAGCTCTCTGCCAAAATCTGCCAGCAATGACGACGAAAACAGGCAACATAAAATTAAATATTTTACTGCTTTTGATAAAGATTTCAACAAAACAACAGTAGAAAAGTGTTTAAAATAATTTTCTTTAGTTAATTACATCTTTAAAATGATCATAAATCACTTATTCGCAGTGCCGAAAATAGGAGCACAGCCTGCCGAAAATAGGAACATTCTGCCGAAAATAGGAGCAAAACCAATGTTTGCATTTTTGGAAATATTTCGAAAAAACTGATTTTAATCATTAAAACATGTATTCTGAAACATTCTTTGGAAGTTTTGCAACCAAAATAATACCATCTTCAATCAGAATTATCGAATTAAATAATTGTATTTGTATTTTTTTCTGAACAGCTGTACTAACGTGCCGAAAACTGGTACATTTACCCTATTAGCTTTAAACCGCGTGGAAATCAATACATTTCCTCAAGGTGCAGTGTCCAGTTGAGCAGCCCTGGCTGTTTGAGCAGCTGTCAAACGAGTCGTTCGAAACAAAAACAGTCGTGTGGGAGACAGTCAAGTGGTAAGGTGGTGCAAAGTCGAGGAATTTCTGCACGGTACAAGAATTGCACTCACTCTAAAGAACTTCCATCCCGTCCGGTAGTATTAGCATTGCCAAAGTGATGTTGCAAAGCACGGGCCGAACTTGTTTTAGTCATAATTCAACAATCAAAAATTGTTTGCTCAAAGTCACTGCACTATACGTTTGCATTTCTTAGTGCTAAAGGCACCGTTCACTTCACCATATGATTGCGAACGAAAGCAGCCTCTTGAAAGGACAGGTAAACAGATTGCGTGCGTAGCTCTCGGCGCTAGTGAGTATATAGGCCCGGGTAGTTCAGTTGCCGGGTGCGTGCCTGTCGCGATTGTGTAATAAAGTGAAGAGTATTCCTACAAGATTCGTCCGTATGGTGCACCAGTGCTCGCGGTAAAGGGCAAACAGCGGTGGCAAAAGGTTTCTACCGGGGGGCGACAACAGGAGTGACAAAAAAGAGGCGGTGTGCAGCAATAGCACCGTTGTGGCCGATCGACGCAATGTCGGTCACTGGGGACAAAATGTTATCAGAAGACGGTACGCTCGCCTAGTTAAGTGCGCGCGCGATAGTACGCATGCAACAGATGAAATCGTCGTCTTAGGTAACGCCCCTAGACTCAAACATTTTTCCTTCCCGTTTTAGGTACCTCGAACAAAGAAGTATCGCCCACGAACAGTCATCGCTCGATGCGCGATGTGGACATTTCGGAACGAATCAGTAAATCTGTGTAAGTAGTACACGCATACAAAAGTGTGGCCCTTGTTGAAAAAAGGGGATCTTGTACAAGCGACGGTGGCCTACGTAGGCAGAAGAAGGAAACATTCGGTCGCATAGTCTCGTGGTCTAGCTGGAAAGAAATTTGCTGACTAAGACCCGATTCTGTCACACAGTGGCATAAAACGGGACGGCATTCGATCGTGTACTAATGGAGGGCTGGAATGGATTCAACTCGTACGCTTAATTGCACCATTGTGCAGCAATCAACAGAATGCGATCGTGTGGGTTGCACCGTTCTCGTAGTGTTTTTTTTTTGGGGGGAGAAGCGTACTGGATGAACTTCGGCTGCTGGAGCGATGAAACGGTTGCAGCTATCACTAGGCTGTCCGCTTATCAGTTCCGATTGATTGTTCAATCGCGTCGTCGAAAATCATTAACTTATCACAATTAGAGCACACAGCGATTGAGGGCGGCTGTATTGCTTACATTCGTACGTACGTGTATACTGGTGCGAGTGAAGAAGTTGAATGAACTCGCTTTGTTTGAACATGATTTTAGATAAATTGTGATAATGGATGAAAGGGAAGTGATTGAGTTTGCATGTTTGCGCTGTCACGCAAACCAGTGAATCATTATAATTCCGGAAGATATTTTAAGCTTTAAGTCATTGTAATACTGCCCATCGCCAGAAACTGTCCATACGTTGGCGAAAGCAACGTCCATTGTGTTGCTGAATGATGCAATTCTTATGGCTAATCGAAAACTAAAGATTTATTCTAATAGGTTTGACATGAATCGCCAGCCGGCGATAAACGACTCATCGTAAAAAGTTCTTCCGCTTTCTATCGAGAATCATAAAAAAATATTTCCTGTACTATGTGCTGTAATACTTAAAAAAAACGCTTGCGAATTTCGCGGAAATTATCATATCAAACGGAAGAAGAAGAAACTTATTAGTATATCACGCCAATATTCTTCCCCGTCCATAGGTTGTTTGTACTTAGCACGAGTTGTAATTTTAAACACACAACAAACGGCCTGTCGAGCGGTAAACAATTTAAACCGCCACCAACACTTTTACGCGCCAAATGCGTATTTTGAACACTTGCTACATGTGCGTCGTTTGCCGCATGCTAGTTAGTGTGCGGTGCGTCTAACACGTTCGTGGTAGAGATGCCCACAAACACCGACACGCGGTTCCAGCTCTCTATCGGAGAAACGCGCGCGGTGTCACTAATCTAAACGAATCGCGGGCTCTCGCGCTCCGATCAAACGTGCCTGAGTACTGTGAATTTGTGCCAAACCAATACAGACTATCATTGGCAGGGTCGTTATAGTATACCGGGCCGAGTAGTTAAAGCCCACGAACCTTCAAAGCCGCATGCACCACCGACAGTTCGTTCCGGAACGTTGTTGTGAACGCGTGCGCGAACCTCGCCACCCCGGCAAGGAATGTATTGTTTCAATCGTTTCGTTTGTGTGTGTGTGTGTGTGTTAGCTCCCTTTTATGTGTGTTGCTAGTGAGAGGAATCTTTTAGTGCGATTCGCACTCTAGTGATCACAGTTTGTACTTCGCTACAGGTGTTTACCAAGTGAAAGTAATATGTAACAACACGTAATCGATCACTGTGTTCTCAAGATCCGGTCTTTGGGCCGGCTGGTGAGAAAGTGGAAAACGCAGACAAGAGATAGCATCGTGACGCTAACCGACCGGGCAGTCTCTGCATCGTTGCCAAGCGTAACGCGACTTAAGGATTGTTTGCGGACAACTGCTACAAGTAGAGAAAATGAGATGAACTTCTTAAAGAACATCAACAAATCATCACAGCAAGCCGGTGGCAACGGACCATGGGATGGTTTCCAGTACGCACTCCTTATCAACAATGGCGGCGAAACGAATGGGTAATGGAACGAACTTATCTGTATACCGTTTTGTGAATGCAAAGCTCAGCCTGTCTGAAGCTTCTCAGCTCCATTCGGTGCGTTATTTCTCCCGGTCAAGTATTGCAAAAAACTCGGCTATTGGCTAGATGTAACACTGCATGAAGAGCTTCTTGAAGGATTGTGTTAGGTATCGGATGTCAAGTAGTAATGAAATCATCCTACACACTTTAGTCATGATAAACGAGTGCCCCCCGAGTGTCTGTGAACGCCTGCGATGGGTGTGGTTAAATACCATTGTCGAAGGACGTATGAACAGTGCGAAGTAAAGATCATGTTTCGACCATAGACGATTATTCTAGACTTACCGAGAAGAAAATGGCATATTTTTTAAATGTTCTGGTCAAATATTCATTCACTACCACAGAAAAATTTATACTGCTAGTTTGTATTCAAATTTTACTGCTAGCTGTAAAAGAAACCAGTAAAATACTCTCTGTAGATCATGCGATCCGGCCTGTCTGACGCAAACGATAGGATGGTAAATGGCTCTTTAAGAGATGTATGGCTATAAAGATGTGGTGTTGATATCCCGCAAACCAAACCTTCGTGCTCTGGGGAACTTGGGAAAGATAAGTCATGTGTTACCTACGTGTTAGGATGACCGGTAAATAAACATCTCGCTTGCGATTAAAATTCGTACGAGTGAGTGATATCATGAATTAGATTTTAAAAGCTTATCATAGCTAGCGACACAAGCATATTTCGTTGAACGCTTCTCGGGAATAGGATGCAAGCTTTGGGGCTTACCTTCGGCTTAGATAATTGTTAGAATGCAATTGCTGCAGTGTATTTAAATATTGATTTAGTCTAACCTAGTCTAGTCAGGAACATTAGAAGGACCTTAACTTAATGTTTTGTGTTCTTGATAAACGGCAAAGTTAATTGTAATAATAGCGCATAAACGATCATGTGCGTACTCTTCAGTTTTCACAAATGTAAGGTCTTCCCTTGAGTATCATTCGTTGGAGGTCATGATTAAATCACGGTGGGTGTTATCGTGTTACCTTGCAAGCGGCATTTTCCGGATTTTCCTCCAACTGCGTGTGCTCAACAGTTGGAGGCTTGTTTGTGTGTGCGAACAATATTTCCTATGCAACAGGTGGTTTGATGAGGCGTAAAATGATCGTAAATGAAGGTTTTTCTATTTGATTCTATAATAAAAGCACGTGTTTGGAATAGTGAGTCATGAGAAGACGTTTACTTACCTATTAATACATATTTTAGATAAATTAAGTTGAAAGTTATATCTCCAATATATAAAAGCACATGTTTGGTCGAATATCTCAGTCTTTGTATACGATGGAGGATTTAAATCACATTATTTTGTATAATATAATATTACTGAAAATTTGCTTTATTTAAAATAAGTTCAAACACTAGACTTGCGGTGTTTTAAACCGAGTATCTAGCTACCAACAGACCGTCGCTTCATGATCGAGCTTTTGTAATGCCAGGCATGCTATCCTTTTGTAGGTGTAGCACGTTTATTTCTTATTCTCACTTTTTTCCCATCTTAATGTAATGTTTTTTTTTCTTCTTATTTACGATCCTTTTAAGCTCATTTTTTGTTACTGAAATAAGCTCGGTCGAACACTGTTGGCTATTTTGTGATACACAGAGACCACTTCGCAACTGACGAAACCTTGGAGTTTCCCACCACACGGCTTATGTAAGGGCAAACCCTCTACCATGATCTGCTCTAGTTTGCTGTGGCATGTGGAAGGAAATAAACGCAAAGTGGTCGGTACACGTTTAATTATACGTCGAATGAATTCAAGAAACCGGCTTTACAGTAGTGTGTAACCTTAATGCTTTGTTGGAAATATCACGCCGGGACTGACGAGAATCGCACACGCATACGTATATCAGTATCTTATGCACCGGAACTGTGGTCGACAAACTATTCATGGGTCCATACGATTAATATTTTTAAACTCTAAATGCTTTAATTATGCATTCAACTTAATGCGCTATTATATTTTTTGTTACACCATTTTCGCTAATTCTCCGTGTCAGTATAGGACAAAATATATCACAAACAGCGACAAAATGACTTAGTGGTTTTCTACACCTATTACGCGTGGGGCTTAACTGTAAAAAAAAACTTTTACTTGAATCCTTGATATGTTAATTAAAACTAGTGCAGTAAAATCTTTAATTCCGTGGTATAGGTTGCTGATAATGATGCATCTGATCGTAAAATCAATGTGAATCACAATACAATACAGATCAATACAAAGATCTAGCATATTTTTTTAACATTCATATAAAGCTTCATCGATCGTGCGATCTGTTAAAGTTTTTTTTATTTACACTTATTAGAAACGTGCTTTAGATTGCCAAATCAAAGGCTAGCAGTGGGTCGGTGATCTACAGTAGTAAACAACTAATGTGTTACTACTGCATGGCGTCACCCATGCACAGTTTCCCAATTCTGCGCGTGTGTTTGTTCATTTTTATTCACTGATAAGAATTGGTTCACGTTCGTTTGAACTATCTACGTGCGCTTTGCAATCCCATCAGCCTCAGCTGATTAATTAACCATTGCCAGGCTCAATAACACGAACACTAAAGTTAGCGTGCTTGCAACAGAACTTCCAGAGTGCGCGAGATGTGTTCTGGTGGAACTTAACGCATAATGAAATAAGGTTGTGTGTGTCTGTAGGAGCGTGTGCTGGTGGTATGTAGAGATTTGTTTACCCCCAACATGGAGAGAAGGTCGAGATATCGCGGATTGATCAAAACACACCCCGAATGTGGCAGTGTGGAAAGCAAAAACACGCGTAGATTGCGATTGAATCGCGGGGGCAAGTTTTACTTGTGTGTTAGTGTCCAAAACCACCCCTACCCGAACGAAGCAAACCGGCTCACAGCGGACGGCTAGCGGTCTCTTCGTATGTTGAAGGGGTGAAAGCTTCAGCGCGAACAAAGCTTTACCAGGCGAGGCTCAGTCACTGTGTAGTGCGCGTTGTGATCGTTACCAATGCGATCTCTCGGTGTTTTGCAGCTGCGTGATACGTAGAGGTTTAAGTTAGAGGGGGCTGCTGTCTGCCCACGATTGTAGATTAATCTTGCAGGTCGTTTCGAACGATCGTTTGACAGTTTGTTTGTTCGGTTCATTACTTTCAAATTTTGCTGCTTTCAAGGTCGGGCGGACACGCAATTTGGAAATTGTAACTGCGTGGCGTACGCAAGGCTGTGATTTCAAGGAGTGGGCTAATAGTGCTCCTGACTGTTTTTAGTTATGGTGTAGTTTAGTCACAAACACAGGGAGTGCTACGTCCCAGTAAATTATAACAGTGCCCAGCAAACATCTACAGTTCCGGTTCTATTAGACGGCAAAAACCTACGTTCGTACGGTGAAAATGTGGAACAACGGGTACGGTACGAGCAGGTACGGCCAAACGGGGCTTTCCAAAATCAATTCTTCGGTGTAAGATGACGTTTAATTCGTTACTTCTGCTCTAGTCTTACCAGTTAACAATAGAGCGAGAGCAAAAATGTTACCACCATTACGTTCCAGGTGTTGCTTTCCGAAGTGAAATAACAAAAGGCGGTAAAAGACGTTTGCTTCGTGCAGTTATTTCACGAGGAAACTGCTGCTGCAACATAGTCCCACTGCGTACCACTCTGTGATCCAAAAAGCCAACGGATCTAGAGAGGGGGTGAAAAAACACATACGAGCAGCGATTGACTTTCCTCATTTTTCTCTTACATTCGCATGGACCGTTTATTCGTCGACTTTTAGAGTGGCCAACCTGCGGCGATGGTGTGTTTGTAATTTTGCAAACAGTTACACAGCAAATGAGTCAAAAAATAGTGCCAAAGTGGCACAATATGATGCTGCAACAGTGTTGCAGACGGGATGATCGACGGTTGATCAAATATTAGCTTATTCTCGCGCATGTGATAAAATCTTGACCGGTTTTTCTTTGGTTGAATTGCCATAAGAATTGATCATTGGAAGAGACAATTCATTCGAGAAATAAAGGAGACAATAAACTAGACATAATATGATCAATTAGAGATCTTCAGAGCATATAAGTTTAGAGGATAAATTGTAGTAATAAGCAATAACTCAATATATCATTTATGCTCATGTTCTTTTGCAAACGAATGGCTTAATAATATTGGCTTTATTTTGCTCCATTTCAAACATACAATTCATTCATGGACGTATTCATCGAAGCATATAACAAGCAATTAAAATAAACGGAACATTACAGTACCGGGTTGATCGACATTTATGTTATGCTTCTAAGTACAATTGCATTGTCCCCCTATCTATCATCATTGTATGCAACTTTGTTGTCATTGAGTGGGTAAAATTGGTAAATGTAAAAAAAAGTGTTACAATCCTCCAGGTGCCTTAACTTGAGAAACACACTCACACACCGTTCTTGCGATAAGACCGATATGTGGAACGGTTTGTACACTGATAAGCGTTTTTTACGTGTCCCAGCGGAAGCTAGTCTAGCGATCGATGACAATCAGTTGCATTAGAGTTACGGTACGCGATAGTCACATATTCGACTGAGCAAATCGGTGAGCCATGTGCTATTAGATGGATAGCCTTTCGTTTGATTCACAAGTGGCAAACAGACAAGGTTGTGTAAAGTGTCGGCATTACGGCAGTGTGACTCTTTTTAGCTATCACGCACACAGTGTTCGTGTGTTTAGAATCACAATCGTTTAATCGGTTTAATTAAGTTTTAATTAATCACACCAGAATGTCACTCGATTCTAAGGAATTTCATGTGCCCGCTGATACACAACGACTATTGAGGTATGTTTCTGTTGCGTTGAAGTCTAAGATCTTGAAACGATTGATCAGAAAGTTTTAGTTCAAAAGCTATATTGCGTCTTTAGTGGAGAATAAACAAGAGTTACTGCTCCTGGAACTTTCTTGGCTGGACGTAGAGCTGCGTACACGTTATCTTAACCAACCGGTTAGTTTGTTATTTGCAGAGCTTGCAGGGTGATAGGCAGGTCTGTGTTATCGGTTATTGAAACAGAGATTTTGTTCGCACGTACGTGCTGATGCTCGTTAATATTGGAGACAATCAGTTCTTCATCGTAGCAGCGTATCGGACAAGCAGACTATTCAATGGTTCCTCAAGAGGATATAGCACAATAATTTTTTAACGCAATGATGACACTTGTCGTAGGTTAAGAATTAAGATTTGCCGGTAGCACCTTATGATACGTATACCATAATGTATACTGAAGATATAATACGCTGTATACTTGAAACTCTTTTGTTACGTGAATTGAATGTAGGTTAATTGTTAAGTCTTTATTCTTGTGATGTGTTTTAATATGCTCAGTAGCTAATTGATGCTTTTTGTTGTTGTCATTTTAGGGAAAACATGGACGACTACGGAGAGTCAACAGGGTTGCTGGAGCAACCCGTGGCCTCCGTACGATTGCCGATCATCGGGATGACCTGTCAATCGTGCGTGCGTAACATCGAAGGCGCAATTGGCAACAAACTTGGTGTAATAAAGATCAACGTAGTGCTAGCAGAGAACGCCGGTTACATTGACTACGACTCATCGCTTACCGACCCTGTCCAGATAGCGGCGGACATCGATGATATGGGCTTTGAATGCACCTACACAGAACCCGGAACATCCGCTTCAGCTCCGAACCGTTCCATACTGGTTGAGGGCGTCGAAAGTGACAGTGAAACAGTCAGCCACCCCAATGGTGATGTACGAACAGCACGCATAAACATCGAAGGCATGACGTGCCAGTCCTGCGTGAGAAATATCGAAGGAACGATCAAAGATCGTCCGGGAGTGATTTCCATTCGCGTGCTGCTAGAAGAACGAGCCGGACTGGTCGAGTATGACGTCCGGCAGACGACAGCGGAAAAAATCGCCGAACAAATCGACGACATGGGGTTCGAGGCACAGGTTGCCACGGGCGAACAGAACCAATCGGAGCAACGGGCTCGATCTTCACCTCAAGCTAATGGAAAGAAGCTGGCCGCAGGGAACGGTAGCCTTACATCGAAAAAGAAAGAGGAAGAAGGAACACAGTTACGACGATGCTTTTTGCATGTGCAGGGCATGACGTGTGCCAGCTGTGTTTCGGCGATCGAGAAACATTGCCGAAAAATATACGGGGTGGAATCGATCTTGATAGCCCTGCTGGCAGCAAAAGCGGAGGTGAAGTATGACGAACGATTAACGTCACCTTCGGACATAGCAAAATCTATCTCCGAGCTTGGTTTCCCGACGGAAGTGCTCGAGGAACCGGGTACGGGCGAAACGGATGTAGAGATCGAGATTCTCGGTATGACGTGCGGTTCATGTGTAGCGAAAATCGAACAGACAGCTCTGAAGATCCCGGGTGTGTTACAGGCATCCGTAGCACTTACGCTGAAACGAGGCCGATTCACCTTCAACAACGAACGGACCGGAGCGCGCACGATTTGCGAAGCCATCGAAAACCTAGGCTTTGCGGCACGCGTACTCTCGGGCAAGGATAAAATGGCGCACAGCTATCTGGAGCACAAGGAGGAGATTCGCAAGTGGCGTAATGCGTTTTTAGTTTCGCTCGTATTCGGTGGCCCTTGCATGGTAGCTATGGCGTACTTCATGGTGCTGATGCACGAACACAGCCATGAGGAGATGTGTTGTGTGATACCGGGCCTGTCGCTGGAGAATCTGATCATGTTCACGCTCTCAACGCCGGTGCAATTTTTTGGCGGGTGGCACTTTTACATCCAGGCATACCGGGCGGTCAAACATGGTGCGAGTAACATGGACGTACTGATCACGATGGCAACCACGGTGAGCTATCTGTACTCGGTCGGTGTGCTTGTTGCGGCAATGGTACTCGAACAGCGTACCTCTCCGCTTACCTTCTTCGACACGCCGCCAATGCTGTTCATCTTCATTTCCCTCGGGCGATGGATGGAACATATCGCAAAGGGTAAAACGTCCGAAGCGCTTTCGAAGCTGCTGTCACTCAAAGCGACCGAAGCAACGCTGGTAACGCTCGGTGCGGACTATACGGTCCTGTCGGAGAAGATCATCTCGGTGGATTTGGTACAGCGGGGCGACATTCTGAAGGTTGTGCCGGGGAGTAAGGTGCCGGTGGATGGAAAAATTCTCTGCGGTAATTCCACCTGCGATGAAAGCCTGATCACAGGTGAATCGATGCCGGTGCCGAAGCGTAAGGGTGCGGTCGTGATTGGTGGTTCGATTAATCAGAACGGTTTGCTGTTGATGCAAGCGACACACACCGGTGAACATACTACACTTGCACAAATCGTGAAACTGGTAGAGGAGGCACAAACGTCGAAAGCTCCCATACAGCAGCTGGCCGATAGGATTGCGGGCTATTTTGTGCCGTTCGTTGTGACGGTTTCGGTCGTTACGTTGATAGGTTGGATTGTGTCCGGATACATCGATATCGCGCACATACCGGCAAGCGATCGCGATAAGGAAGGACTCACGCGATCGGAAATAATCATCAGCTATGCGTTCCGTTGTGCGCTTAGTGTGCTCGCCATTGCTTGTCCGTGTGCGCTTGGGCTTGCAACACCAACCGCCGTCATGGTTTCGACGGGTGTCGGTGCTTTGCATGGTATTCTGGTGAAGGGTGCCGGTCCGCTGGAGAACGCGCACAAAGTGAAGACGATCGTGTTCGATAAGACGGGAACGATCACACACGGCATGCCAATGACGTCTCGGATTTGCATGCTGGTGCGACCGGTCGTCTGTTCGCTTGCGCGCGCTCTTACCATCGTTGGATCAGCTGAGGTTAACAGTGAACATCCAATCGCAACCGCTATCGTGAAGTATGTGAAGGAAACACTCGAAATAGATAGTTTTGGCAAGTGTAGTAATTTTTCGGCCGTTCCCGGGTGTGGCATACGGTGCGTCATTTCGAACGTAGGCGACACACTGAAGCGTGTGCAGCAATCGGAACGTATGCGTAACTATCAAAATTCGTACCGAAGCGATCAACAGCAATCGCTCGCAATGAACGGTGCCATCGTGGAGGAACTAATTCCGCAGCTAAGTCCATCACAGAAGAACACGATTGAACTGCAGCAATTGCTACATTTGGAGCCCATCGGTGAAGGACCGGCGTCTGGCAATGGAACGACAGAAGCGTTCGCCGATGTGAACGAGTACAACGTGCTGATTGGAAATCGGGAATGGATGGCACGGAATGCGATCGTGGTACCGCCCGAAGTGAATATCCGAATGTCGGAGGAGGAACAGATGGGCCATACGGCGATCCTGTGTGCGATCAATGGCCAGCTCGTTTGTATGCTATCTGTGTCGGATATGGTGAAACCGGAGGCCCACCTTGCCGTGTACACACTGAAGCGGATGGGCATTGAGGTGATATTGTTAACGGGCGATAATAAAAATACGGCCGCGAGTATAGCCCGCCAGGTGGGCATCAATCGTGTATTTGCCGAGGTGCTACCGTCACACAAGGTAGCCAAGATACAGCGGATACAGGAGATGGGTGTGCGTGTGGCAATGGTCGGTGACGGTGTGAACGATAGTCCGGCATTGGCTCAGGCTGATGTCGGAATTGCGATTGCTTCCGGTACGGATGTAGCGGCCGAAGCAGCAGATGTGGTCCTAATGCGGGTGAGTACGAAAACACAACCGATTTTTGTGCATCCATCCTTTGCGTAACTAATGTGTAACATATTAAACATATTATCACAGAATGATCTGCTTGATGTGGTAGCCTGTTTGGATCTGTCCCGTAAGACTGTGCGAAAAATTCACATGAACTTCCTCTTTGCCAGTATGTACAATGTCTTGGGTATTCCGCTGGCCGCTGGTATCTTTACACCGTTTGGATTTACGCTCGAGGTACGTTGTGCTTCGGTTCCTTCATCAATTTAATAACTGGTTAAATTTTTAACATCTCTCCATTTTTCTAGCCTTGGATGGCCTCGGCTGCAATGGCGGCAAGTTCCGTGTCGGTGGTGTGTTCCTCACTCATGATCAAGCTGTACAAAAAACCAACGAAGGCCTCGTTACAAACCCCGGAGTACGTTGAGCTAACGGAGGCCGGAGCTTTCCTCGATCCGGACGCTATTTCAGTGCACCGCGGCCTCGACGATATACCGCGTCCGAATTTGGCTCGCTCGACTAGCTCCACACTGGCCAAGTAAGCAATGCAAAAGCACGCAAAGGACTCACAAGCTCATCATGACATAAATTGCACGCACATAAATTTCATCCACGCAGAGCGATAAGCCGGGGGACCAATGGGAAGGAATATCGTGTCACTCACTAACACCACTTCATCTTTTTCGTCGATATCATTTTGGGTTTCCTTCTTTTGTTTTCTTTTTGGGTTAATTTAACAAATGATTATTTTCTTCCACTTTTGTTTCCAGTTTTCTTAGAGCTCCGGTTAACACCTAACACAAGCCAAGCATCTGCCTGTGCACCCACCACTAACTCATACTAATGCACCCCTTATGTCTTCACTAACCGTACCGAACGCACGGTGATCCTCTAAAACGCACAATCGGGAATAACACAAGTGCCTAACGAATTACTGATAAATCTGTTGAATTTATGCTTATTTATCCTTCTCTGTCCCGTATAACGTGCACTCTTCCCTTATGCAAAGCATAAACAGTAATATCCGTGCCGTTGGACATTAGAGTTTAAGCTAACTAGCGGTGCTTAGCGAGCTGGATCGCACAGAACTTACCTTACCAGTTAAGCAGCTCGACACGATATGACCGTAGTTCCACTTATTAGAATGTGCCAACAAAATTCGCCCTAACTTCATTACTTACCTTTATATTTATGTGTTTTTCGTTGTCGTTAAAACCTTGGGATTATCTATCAGTTAAATCAGTCTCGGACATTCTTTAATGGTATGCTTTTGTTGTAATAAAACGATTGGCTGACGATTGACAATGGAAACAAGCGATACACACACTGCCATGTAAGGATTGATGGAATACTGCGGTAGTCTCTGATAAAGGTGGTAAAACTTTATTTGTTTTGGTTTTATTTTATTGTTACGTTAAGTATTCAGTTATATTAACATTCTACAAGCAGACTACTACTACTGTGCACATGTTTACATATGTGTGATTGATATGTTGAAAAAAAAAAACAGACAGTCATACTGCATTTGTACCATTGTTTCTTTTCCATTGCAAATAGGTTATTCGGTCGGGGCAAAGACTCGAAGGAGGACGGACTGCTGGCGACACTGGACGATGACGAGTTTTCCGTCGACATCCTCAAAACATCGAATGCAAGCATTTACAAAGACGCAACAGAGCTTCAGAAGCTATAGAACGACCGATTCCGTCGCGTCAATGCTGCGGCGGGGTAAAGGAGCAACGCTTGCCCAGGACAGTTTTCAGTGATTCTTTGCAGCAGATGAGTTGGTACTTGTGTTTTTTTTTGGTACCTCTGCTCTGCTGCCAAGTGCAGCCATACACCTACATAATCCCGGGCACGCGATACTTCTTTGCTCATTGCTGTGCTTTGAGTAACCATTTTTCAGGTTTGACTTTCTTTTACCAGTTTGTTTGTAACGTTTTTTTTTTTGTTTTTTAAAAACTGTCCTATTTCCGCTGTTGTTAGTGTGCATGTGATATAAGCATTGTTTTGGCTAGATAGTGGTACGAGCACAGTGACCAATAGTTTTGAACGTGTTAAGCATAGCATTATTACCAGTACTCGTTCTGTACTTATAATTTCTGCAAACGCCCCCGTACCAGTTCGGCAAAGTGAACTTTTTTATACATATAAAACGCCTTTTACCAAAAGACTTGTAAATAAAATATATACTATGTTTTGTAGACGTCGCATATTCTCGGCAGCCATCATCCGAATCGTGGTCGGTTTAATAGCGTTAGGAGCGTTCAAGAAGCAGTAAGAGGATATTGTTCTTTGGTAAGACAGCTGGAGATCCCATCACAAGGATAGATGTAAGTGTTGTCCGACAAT
Source organism: Anopheles maculatus (assembly GCA_002091835.1). Taxonomy (NCBI): domain Eukaryota; kingdom Metazoa; phylum Arthropoda; class Insecta; order Diptera; family Culicidae; genus Anopheles; species Anopheles maculatus. The sequence continues at coordinate 27,587 of KZ063534.1, forward strand.
TTCATTCACCAACTCAACTTTTACTCTGCGGGTGATACTCCATGGTGTTTTTTTTTGGTACCTCTGCTCTGCTGCCAAGTGCAGCCATACACCTACATAATCCCGGGCACGCGATACTTCTTTGCTCATTGCTGTGCTTTGAGTAACCATTTTTCAGGTTTGACTTTCTTTTACCAGTTTGTTTGTAACGTTTTTTTTTTGTGTTTTTGAAAACTGTCCTTATTTCCGCTGTTGTTAGTGTGCATGTGATATACGCATTGTTTTGGCTAGACAGTGGTACGAGCACAGTGACCAATAGTTTTGACCGTGTTAAGCATAACATTATTACCAGTACTCGTTCTGTACTTATAATTTCTGCAAACGCCCCCGTACCAGTTCGGCAAAGTGAACTTTTTTATACATATAAAACGCCTTTTACCAAAAGACTTGTAAATAAAATATATACTATGTTTTGTAGACGTCGCATATTCTCGGCAGCCATCATCCGAATCGTGGTCGGTTTAATAGCGTTAGGAGCGTTCAAGAAGCAGTAAGAGGATATTGTTCTTTGGTAAGACAGCTGGAGATCCCATCACAAGGATAGATGTAAGTGTTGTCCGACAATTTCATTCACCAACTCAACTTTTACTCTGCGGGTGATACTCCAGAAATGCAGGAAGCACCAACTTACTCAGTAATAACTGTTTTGTATCGGTTTCAAAGTGGCCTACTATAGGAACAGAGGTAGGACTAACCTATGGAACATCATACAAAACCGCTGTGAATCTGGTATGACTGTTGAGAGCCAAAATGGACGGCGTTTAGGGTAAGGGTATTGTTGAACAAGATGTCTCTCTCGTTCGATCCGAATCGGAGCAAAGGGACGTTATTTCCCGTTTGTTGTTCAACGTTGCTTTGGAAAGTATCATGATTTTGCAGATCGACTTAGTCGGATGTATAACTGCGACGATGCAAACGCGTACATTTGACTGAAACGAGTGGACCTAACAATTTAATTTAGAATCAATGGGACGCACACGACCAGATTATAAGTTATAAGCGATTATCTCGAGGTGGTAGAGGAGTCCTTTATATTGAAAACTCTTTGGAGCCATCTAAATTTTTAGTACGCTCCAGTGAGTAATTTATAGATGTCGGCATTTTTTCCCCTATAGACAAACCATGCTCTGACAAATACGAAATTAATGATGATCCTGTTGAGGACTTTATAGATGGCAACCGCGTGTGGTTGTGCACGATTTGCTTCAAACGAAACTCATAGTTGTCCTAGGGATGGCTAGGGTATTATCCTGAAATAGTTCAGGGTTGGGCGAAAAGGCTCATTACGTCCTGAAAGTTGTATGTGCCAGAAGTTGCATATAAACTTGTATCCAACTGGCAGCAGGGCTGGATTGAATCTTGGAGCATGTTCGCCAGTGGCACGAAACATTTCACAAGCAATTTAATTTCACGGTTACTATTTTACCATAGACTTCCTTTTGTTCCAAATATATTCTAATTATTCGACAATAGTTTAAGTACATTCAATTGATAGTCAATTCGTTGTTAAAGTCGATTAAAGAATGAAATACAGTAAAATCTAAACTGGGATGTGTCCCCTATGTTCGGGGATGACTGCTCAGCTATTTTAAGCTATATTTAGCCAACGATTCGGCGTGAATTATCAAGAGCTACATATGTTGTAATGCTTACGCATGCCAAATAATGTTTGTAAAGTAAATTTAAATGAGTTTAAAGTGTGATTACATTGCGCAAACGTTTGATAACAGTACACAGCTTTCTGTAAACATTCTTTATGATAGATCCACTGTGATAAAATGCTGTTAATTACCATCTCCTCTGGTGGCATAAGTACAGTTCTATACAACGGGAATGTTTCATCGTTTTCCGACTGTATAAAAAATAACACGTTTGTGATTACATTTGCATTACATGCTTTATTTAAGTTGCGCAGAACACAAACTCGTTGGATGATGGTTCAAGAAAGCTTTCGCCAATTCCCCAGCATTTGCAGCCTTTCCGAAATTTGCTTCATACGCTTGAAATCATCTCCAAGTCCTTTGCGCTCTGCCTGGATTTTACGACTCTTCCACAGTTAAAATTTTAAGATTTGGATTCATCTTAACACCTCTGTTACCCTTTTCAACGCGCCCCACAATCCATGCCTCGTGTTCGGTACAATGTTTATACTCCTCGCAGAATGCAGTCGCGTTAGTGTTTGGCAAACATATTAACAATCCTCCGCTCGTTTCTACTGCCTTGCCAGCCAGTAATTTTGTGCTACGGCCAAGAACGTCCGCTATTTCCCGTACATTTTTGATGATGGGAAGCGTATCGATATGGAAATCTACTTCGGCCTTCTGGAACGATGCCAAGTTCTCGGCATGCCCGTACATACCAAAGCCCGTGACGTCTGTGGCAGCGTGTGCTTTGTGCTTTTGCATCAATTCTGCCCCCGTTCTGTTCAGTCGAGCCATCGATTCTAGTGAGATACGATACGTTTCTTCAATATCTGCCACACTGAAACGCTCCTGTAGACGCGTCCAATTTTCGGACTTTTCGTTCATCCAGATGTATGCATTTGTGGCCAGCTGTGTACCGAGTGGTTTGGTCAAAACGATCGCATCGCCTTCTTCCGCATTGTATGGCCTACGGCAAAACCAATAATAATACATTTATGTTGCACCAATCTTAAGACGGTCGTTTTATCTTATCACTCACATTATCAGCTCCGACCGATGACAGACAGCCGAAGCAGCGCCACCAATAATGCACCAAGGGTTTTCCGCAATGCTGCCAATCTTTACCGGTGCTTTGCATTCTTTTGCAGCTTCCAAAAATCCGTTCATCACCATCGGTACCACCACCTCGCGCTCCTTCTCGGTAAACTCGGTCGGGGCGGTAACGATCAGTTTTATCTGATCGATTTCCGTCGCTCCGACGGCAAACACGTCACTGACAACGTTGGCCAACGCAATCTTACCCAGCATAAACGGATCGTCGATAAGCGGATAGAAAAAATCGACGGATTGTACCAAAAAGAGGTCATGTTTAAGCGCAATTACAGATGAATCCAATCCAATCCCTGTGAATATGATTAAATCAATACTTCGTAGTGTTGTATTTTGATAAATGCAATCCATTTGCTTACCAACACCATCCTCCGGCTCCTTCTTCTCTTTCGCATGCTTATCACCTAACTGTTCTCCGTACACTCCTGCAAGAAGTCGGTTTAGGACATCTTGAGGAACCTTCGAACCTCACCCTCGAAGCGTAGAGAATTTGGTTAGCCGGAAGTCCGGACTAAGCCCGTAACTTTCCGGTTTAAACATTCTAGTTTGAACCGTTTATAAGACGCAAAATAATAAACAGCGCGGATGTCGAACCACAAATAGAAAACAGCTGATATGCGGGTGGGTGTAAGTTCCGGTCAAGTTGCTTGACGTTTCATGTGTTTAGTTTTTCGAACACGGGAAATACAATTCTAAAGTTTGATAGTTTTTTGGGATGAAAACTTGAGAGATAACTTAAAAAAAACACGTGTATTAATTGAAATGTTCACAAAAAGCACAAGCAATTGAATTATAATTGTATTTGTTGTGCGCGGGAACAATTCATTTCACCACTTTATTCACCAAGGTATAGTTCACTCGAATTCCACCAGGAGCGCTCGTGCTAGAAATAGAACTGTCTAAATGACATTCACGTCGCTTCAATAAAAGGAAAATTGATGACTGGATTTCTGGTTGGTCAATAATGTTGAAAAATCGGGAATTACGATTGTTTTAAGCAAGAAATTTCGTTAAAGTGTCTTCGAGTACGTAAAGTGTGCATCGGCCATTGCATAAAATCGATCTTTCGTTAGGTAAGCTGCAGCAGGTGTTGCAATGGAGGAGAAGTTTTGTTTTCGTTCGGTAGTTATGCGCACGAAAACAAATGTATTGCACGAGCAATAGCAGATGATATCGTCCAAGAAACGAATTATCTATTTGTGATAAGCACGTATAGCGATACTTTCTTTAAGGATGGGTTCGATAAACACTCGCAAAACGCGAAACGCACGCATGATGATGTGGAACAAAACCAATCGAACCACACCATCGGCTTAGGAACGGGGCGTGGAAACGTAAACATAAGTAACTAATGCACCTGCACGTTATCGCATTTCAGGTTAACCAGCAACCGGATACCCACGGGTTTTAGAGGGAAAAATGTCTTCGTCAGCAATTTTCATCCTCGATGCAAAGGGAAAGGTGTTAATATCGCGCAATTACCGCGGACACATCGATATGGGCGTGATCGATAAGTTTATGCCGCTGCTGATGGAAAAAGAAGAGGAAGGGCTCATTACACCGATCCTCCAGACGCCGGAATGTACGTTCGCGTACGTGAAGACGAACAATCTGTACCTGGTTTCGGTCACCCGCAGCAATGCCAACATTGCGCTGGTGTTTGTCTTTCTCCACAAGGTGGTGCAGGTGTTTACGGAGTACTTTAAGGAGCTGGAGGAAGAAAGCATACGGGACAATTTTGTCGTGATTTACGAGCTGCTGGATGAGCTGATCGATTTCGGTTACCCGCAGACGACGGACAGTAAAATCCTCCAGGAGTACATCACGCAGGAAGGCCACAAGCTGGAAATACAGCCACGCATACCGATGGCAGTGACGAACGCGGTATCATGGCGTTCGGAGGGCATAAAGTACCGCAAGAACGAGGTGTTTTTGGATGTGATCGAAAGCGTCAATCTGCTGGCGAACGCGAACGGTAATGTGCTGCGAAGTGAGATCGTTGGTGCGATCAAGATGCGTGTCTACCTGTCCGGCATGCCGGAACTGCGGCTCGGGCTGAACGATAAGGTGCTGTTCGAAAGCACCGGCCGGGGCAAGTCGAAATCCGTCGAGCTGGAGGATGTAAAGTTCCACCAGTGTGTGCGATTGTCCCGGTTCGAGAACGATCGTACCATCTCGTTCATTCCACCGGACGGCGAGTTCGAGCTGATGTCCTATCGGTTGAACACGCACGTAAAACCGCTGATCTGGATCGAGTCCGTCATCGAGCGTCACGCGCACAGTCGCGTGGAGTACATGATCAAGGCGAAGTCGCAGTTTAAGCGTCGATCCACGGCGAACAATGTGGAAATTGTCATTCCGGTGCCGGCCGATGCCGATTCACCCAAATTTAAAACCACCATCGGTAGCGTAAAGTACGCGCCGGAGCAGAATGCCATTACATGGACAATTAAATCATTCCCAGTGAGTAGACGATCGCGCTTGCGTATGCGAGCTGCCTTAAATGTGAATACTAACACGTTCCGTTTGTTGTTCGCAGGGTGGAAAGGAATACCTAATGCGTGCCCACTTTGGTCTGCCCAGCGTGGAATGTGAAGACAGTGAGGGAAAGCCACCGATTCAGGTGAAGTTCGAAATTCCCTACTTTACCACCTCCGGCATTCAGGTAAGCTACGCAACGCTACCACCGATCAAACCCGTGAGATCCCTCCAACTAACCATCAAACGATGCTTGGTTTTTTAGGTGCGGTATTTGAAGATTATCGAAAAGAGTGGATACCAAGCACTGCCCTGGGTCCGGTACATCACCCAAAACGGCGACTATCAGCTGAGAACGAACTAAAGTATGACGACGGTGCCTATCGAAGAGTAATTGTTAAGTTTCCCCTCATCAGCCTCCTGTTCTCCTTTCCCTTCTCTTTCATCCTGCAACCATGTCGAACAGCAATGTTTCCCCTGAATGCAAGTGAGCACCGATCGTTCCGGATTGGGTTTTGTTTTGTGGATTGTATTTGCTTTCATTTGGGTTGTGGGCAGTATTAACAAGCGTGTCTGTTGTGTCACAGTAGGCAGCTTCGATCGGAAAGACACACACACACAGATAAGATGGGATGTAGTTTCCTTCCTGCAAGTGAACTATTTGCTTTTTTCGTTAGTTGTTCTTGCATTCTTTACTTACTCCATACTTAAAATGCAGTTTCATGCTGTAGTCATTGTACTGGATAGTATTTGCGCACTCTTAATTTCCATCAGCGTTTTTGTTTTTAGTTCGATACGTTTTGCTCTTTTATCGTCTCCTTTCTTTTAGTCGAAATTGTTGTCCGTGCGATAAGGGTTAAAAGATTGTTTGATACAAATTTTATTTTTATGTTTCACGTTAACCATCCTGTAAAACGAACATGTAGCACATATACAGTAATAAAGTAAAGGAAAGCCAACGAAGGAAGTATTGCTGCTGGAAAGAAAATTTAAACACTAAGATTAATTAATTACCAGAAGGTTTCGGAAACATCCAGTAGTGGTTCCATTTTGAACGCAATTTGATGCATTTGTTAAGCTGAGTAAAACATCGGAAAGAGCGTATAGTAAAGAAAATACTGAGACTGCGTGCCAGATATTCTAATGAATGATTTTATTTTAGTAAGGATGGCAGGGGGTACACCAAGCGTAAACTTTAGCGTAAATCTAAATTTTGACAGAAAAATCCGTCAAAAAGTTTACGCTTCGTTTACCGGGTTTGCGTAAATCGAAAATATCAAATTCAAATAAAAATTATTATTGAAAACCTTTTGAAAATTGATTCTTTAAATAATGAAGCAGACACAGCAGTGGCTCCAATGCTGATATTTATACCGATTTCCTCTTCTTTTTCTGAAAATTTCAACCGTCAAAAGTTTACGCGTCGAGTTTGTAGCTCTCGACATAACTTTTGACATAACTTTTGTGCCTTCCCCTCCAAATCAAGCGTAAATTTTTTAAGTTTACGCTTGGTGTACCCCCGGCTTAAAGCCACTACAAACTCGAAGCGTAAACTTTTGACGGATCAATTTTTTAGAAAAGGAAGACGAAATCGGTCTAAACATCAACATAGGAGCCTGTGCTGTGCTTGTTTCCTAATTTAAAGCATCAATTTTTAAATGGATGTCTACCCAAGTGCCATTTTATAGCAAATGTCAACCGTTTTCGAGCAATCGGTGCCTTAAACTGGAACCTTAAATTTGACTTAAACGGCAGCAGTTTAAGGCACGTTATACCAGTTGAAACGCTTGGATTCCTGCAGTTTTTCATCCGTTTCTTTCTTTCACTTCCAAGCTGTCAAAAGCCAAAGGCATGATGACAGCATAAATCAAAACAAAATAATAAACGAACGCCTACTTTGGTTTGCGATATTTTTTCACGAATTTTGTCGTTTATTTCATTAAAAAAACATATTTACTACTGTTGGGCATAAGGAAAGCAAGACGGTGAGTTTAGAAAGTTATTTTTCGTTGTAGAATCGATTGATAATCTTACCTTAACTTCCGTATAGGGAAAATGCACTGTTCGTTGCCAAGTCTTAAGGCCAGGTTTCCGCAGCTGACAATAAAATCCTGCAAAAGTGAATCACCGGCAACTTCTTGTCCATCCTCATCCAACCCCATCAT